>CAMOHE010044576.1:0-42736 GCA_946598075.1 Artocarpus hirsutus
AACTTAGATTGAAGCTTTTCTAGGCTTAGAAACTCTAAAATTTCAAAATGCAAGAAAATCTTGAAAAATAGAAAAACTTTGAGTTTTAAAATCTAACCTCGAATCAAAGCTTAAAAACGTCGTTTTTGTCGTTGAATCTTGTTCCCGAGCTTTCGATCTCCTAGCCCGAAGCTTGAAAACGAAATTTGTTTTCAAAAATTTTGAGAGATTGAGAGAGAGAGTGAGAGAACCCAAGAGAGGGGAAAAGAAGAGAGAGAATGAGCGAGAGAAATGAGAGGAAAGAGAGAGAAAATGAAATAAATAGAGGAAAATAGAGAAAGTGGTTGCACAGAACTATGTGCAACAGCACACTATTTTTCAAATCAAATTGCTTTGTAAAAATTTAAATTAACAATTAAAAACAATTTAGGATAATTAAAAATCATTAAAAGAGTAAAATTATACAAGGTTGCTAACTTTCCACAAAACATTCAAATTAAATTTAAAATGCTCATTAAGACACACTAATCCACCATTTATCATTCTAATACCATTTAATTAACTTCGGGGTGTTACAGCACCAATGTTTCTATTCGCAGAGTCCACCTCCAATGGCTAATACAAACCAGCTCTTGTTGGGGATATATACAACATAACAATCTTTGCATGAATAAAGCACCCATTCTCTCAATTGTGGATCTTATGACTAAGTCCATCACTTTTAGAATCATGTTTACCACATAATCTGTCAATCATATGCCTGATTCTAAAGATTTAGACCGACAGTCTCAGACTTTTGTTTTCTTATTATATATTCAACAAATATAAATGCAACAAGGACAACAATTTGGTATATGAATAATAAATAAATTTTTTATTGATAAAAATATCTCTAAAAATATATTATATTTTTACTCTTTAAAACATACATGTCTAACACTTATATGTATATTTTAATTATTGTAAGGTTCAAAATTCTACATCTTTTGTTAAATGGGCTATGTGCGTCTTCGGTAACATTTTTTATTTTAAATGCTACAGAAAAAGTTCCGAAAGCGTGTTACAAAAAGCAAAAAGATTAAAAAGTAAATGCGCCAAAAAAAAAAAAAAAAACTCCTTAATTGTTAGTTTTTATAAGTTGTAGTAGCAAAATCAACTAAAATGCTGACTATCTCCACCTCTCAAGTCTCAGCTAAGGATCCACTTGCATAGATCATTTACTAGGAGACTCAGCAAATATTGTGCCATAGGATCCTCCAACAAAAGAGAAAAAACAAAGTTCAGTGAATCTATCAGTAGATTCCACTTGCCAACTATCAACCACGTGTACGGCCCTCCCTCAATCTCACCACTCAGAATATAAACGGAAGCTTTCTAGGAGCAATCCTCTTTTTCAGGATCTGAAGATCTTTTTCTTATGATCAATAATGCAATGACCATTTCTTAGTGGTGACAATGAAGAATAGAGTTTATCGTGCCTCGAACGACTGTTATATAGCATTCCTTCATCCTATACTTAAAAATACTTAAAAATACAAATAATAAATCAACACGCAAATGTAAGCATATTCCTATCTTGTTGTATTTGGGCACGTCCATGCGCAACATTTGCCAATCCGATGTTGTAACGTATCTTTGTTCCAAGATTTCTTCTTTTTTGCTTTGTCGCATATGGTGGCTTTGGCATTGATTACCAAGGTTTTATTATTATTATTATTATTATTATTATCATTATTTTTTTAACAAAGAAAAACTATTAAAGATCTTCGCAAAATAGAGAAATAAACAAGAATATTATGTGCTCCATCAACAGGCCATTCATTGCCTTCTTATAGCAATATAAACTAGAATATGCGCCACTAATCACGGCCTTTTGTGTCGCATTGATCCTCGGATTTCTTTTTTAATTCCCACGCGACGTGGAGTCTTGGTGGGGGCTAGCTGCTTACGGAGAACCTGTAACCTCTTGGCGTGCCATGAAAAAAAAAACAATATTATGACCATTATATCCCCTTAAAATTTATCAATATATATATATAGGTATATATATATAGGTATATATATATATATATATGACTATCAATTTTTGCAATTTTGTGGCAATCGGGCTATTTCAAGCACTTCTATTCGCGTTCTTATTCCTGTTCACGTTTTCCACTAGTGTCGCTGATGCGTTAACCTTTTTTCTAGTGGCCGAGCCTAATAAAAGGAGAAGCTGGCGTCCAAACGAATAATAATTAAAAAAAAAAAAAAAAGAGAGAAAGCCTTTAATTGGACGTTCATTGATCTGAACCAAAACTACTTTTGCCAACCAGTATCAACTGAGACGATCGTTTTATGCCTTATGGGCTATTTACAGATCAACTTGACAATGTGCGACAATTGAACCTCTTGAAAGAGTACCCACTTTTGAAAGGAGGATAACATGAAAAGTCGGTCAACATGAAAGTCATTTTCCATGGAAACCCTAGAATTTCCAATAAATAAATCAGCAAGACTAAGATTTATTTTAATTTCAAGTTACTCCAAAAAAAAAAAGACAGAAGCATTGACAATTGTTACCTAGTTGTATTTTTGACCAAAAGAAAAACCCTATTGTTTAGTTGGTTACTTCTGTAACTTGAATACTCATCGAATTATTGTTAAATGGTGATGAGCCGAGCTGTTCTGAATAAAAAAATAATTTGTCAAAGTTACCAAACCAAAATTCTCTTTTCGGTACATTTATCTAACCGAACTTGTGGCCTTAATTTAGTCTCTTTCAATTACCCTTTTCTTTTTCTTTCCCATAAATCTGCACCGTGCAAGCGGCTATTTGTCTCTAGAACTTGTGCAGCCAAATCTCAAAATGTTCACACCATTTACTTGAGGATCTAGAACTAGGAGCCAAAGGCAATTTTGTTTAAAATTTCTTCTGTACCAATCAAGATGGAAATTTTGTTTACCCTAGATAATGCGTCATTCTTAAATCCTGTTAAAAATTTTATTATAAGACAATAATCAAACACTTAAAAAAGACAATTTATTAATTAAAATACGAGCTGCCTTAATAATTATGATCGACCCAACACAAACACAAAACGTTTCCCACATTGTTTGAGCTTATCAAATAATTCGTGGGAAAAAATTCTTAATATCTAAAAATATTTTAGAAGAGTTTTCGTCGTCATCATCAGAGATGATCAAGATCGAGATCACGATCATCATCAGAAATCCTTCGTCAACTTCCGCACTTGCTCCAGCGTCACGAAAAGCACGACGGTGAACGGCCCCTGCCTCGAGATCGTCGGCACGAAGCCCTTGTAGAGCGCCATGGGCCCCTCGGACCGCACCGTCTTGAGCGCGCAGTCCAACGCGCCTGCGTACTGCGGCGCCTTCCCTGGCTCGACCTTCATGTTCATCACGCGCGTCTTGATAACGTCCACAGGGTTCGACGCAACCGCCGCGACAAATCCCGCCGCGAAGCTCGCCGCCACGTGCGTCCCCAGACCGTCCCTCATCACTCCCTTTTCCAAGATTGTCTCCTTGATCTGGTCGTACGAGGCAAGCTGCGACGCAGTCACGAGCATCGCGCGGTTCACCGTCAGTGACGACCCTCTCCAGAGGCTTCCGATCCCTTCTTGCTTCGCCATTCTGGTAATGGCGTCGACCACGCTCTTGTAGTTCCGGCGCTGCGCCGGCGGGAGCCTTCCATCGGCCTGCATCCGGACCATTGCCAAGTCGGCGGGATTTCCGACGGCGGCTCCTACGGCACCGGCGATCAGTCCCGCCGTGATCTTCCTCGTTAGTGGCATGTTGCCAGAGACCGGATCGGTCCACTTCTGCTTGATCGCGTCGTAGAGTCCCATCCTGGTGGTGGAGTACAGCGTCTGGCGGAGGACGGTGGCGGAGACGCCAGAGAACAAGGCGGCAACGCCTTCTTGCTGTACGATCCGGACTCCAACGGAGATCAGACCCACACGCGGCGGCGGTGGAGGAACATTGACGGCTCTCGGAGCTGAAATAGAGGTGGAATGGAAGGCGAGAGCCGGTCGGAGAGTTTGGACGGCGGAATTAGTGTTAGGGTTTGGCGCGAGAGATTCACCCTGGAGCTGCATTCGGACCTTGAGGAGGTCGAGCGGGTGGGTGGAGCAGCCGGCGACAATGGAGGCGATTCCTCCCTCGACGAAGCCCTTCAGAGTCATGATCTTGGAATAATATTTTCTCGGGAAACAAACAAGGGTTTTGTGTGGGGACACAAAGAATGAAATAAATTAATAGTTAAGAGGATTTCAGTAATGTTTGAATCAAAGAAAAGACCAGTTGGAATTAGGGTTCATCTCACTGGAAACCAGGAGATGGGAGTGGAGGCCGAAGGCGATAGAGGAAGAGTGGGGAACGTTGGGCCTCTGAGACATATGCTGGCTCTAAGAGAATTAAAAAAAAACGATGATGAAAGATGTGCCTGAGGAAAGAAAAGGGCAAGAGAATTTATAGGAAACTGAAAGGTACTGGTCCAAGGAAACAAGGTCGAAACTGGGCTGGGTTCTTTTTTACGCGATTACACAAGAGAAGGGAACGTGTGAAATTTGTGAAGTCGCTGGCAGTTTAAAAAAAAGTTAAAACTTGAGTTGATGTTTAAAAATTAGAATTTAAAAATTACAGGACATGAGATATCTATGTTATAATAAATTTTTATTTTGTATTTTAATAAATTTTATAAAACTTTATATTATAATAAATTAAAATTTATTTTTCTGACACCCTTCTCAAAAAAGGCTCTCTTTATTTTCTCTTTTTCTAATTTGTTGGGTCCTGCTCAATTAATATTAATTTCATTTTCTTTTATGTTTTCCGCGTCGAACAACTGTTTTGTTTCTTACTTTCTAGAGCAAAGATTAATGGGCTTGACTTTTTAGGAGTCGATACCGGTAGGCTTGAGCTAACCATAGGCCAATCCTCTAGGAATGGTCCAACTATGCTGTAGGAGTTTATTTTCTGCACAGCCAATCATATATGAATTGGTGTTGACTGGTGGCGTTTCTTCTTGATGTCTAGTCCGATCCTCTGGTCAAACAGAGCTCTTTTCTCCAATTTATTTATTTTTATATATTTTAAAAAACTTAATAGTAGGGGTGATAATTCATGTTGACAAGTCGAAGTGAATGTCATTTTTACATAAACTAACTCGACACTAACCCTACCGATAAGACGAATAGATTGAAAAATTTTAACACTAGCACAACCTATTTAGACACAGGTTAACATAAACACGACCCATATTAACGCATTCTTTATGCAATCTATAAAACGTCAATAACTTGTAACCTGTCAATAACCTGCACTAACTCGTGATGTTTTTAGCTTTGAATTTATATTAATATAACATAAAAACAGAAATAAAACAAATTTCCTTAAAATCAAATAAGTTCTATACTACAACAACAAAAAATTGTCCTAAAATTATAAGAACATTTAACAAAATAACAGGTGCAATAAAATAAAAAAGTCTTTAGTGATCAAGCTTAAATAATTTTGTTATTGCTAAAGAGTTAAAATCAATTTAGTTTGAAACTTAATCTGAAATTTATTGAGCTTGGGTTTTGTCTTGTGGGAATATTTGATAATATAAAAAATATTTTGAAAAAATTTAAATAATTAATTGCAGAAAAATGACCTATGGTTAATTTTTTTTTTTACCTTAACCTGTATAAAAAGTGTGAGGTTTGTGTCATATCGTCGTGTCATAACCCGTATTACCAGCCCTAGTTGGTAGTGAACAATAGACTAATGCCTAATTGGAATGCAATGGGTTCCTTTTCTTTTAATTTAAAATCAAATACTGATTTTTTAGAATAAATATGGATCTTTTTTTATTCTAACAAGCCAAGCTTAATTAAAAAAAAACTAAGGATTAATAAGAAAAATTCTCCATAAACTATAATCCTTGTATTATTTTGTTCCTTGTATTTCAAAATATAACATTCATTTTTCTTGAAGTACGAACCATTAATAAAATAGTCCTTTTGTTAGAATTTTAATAGAAAATTAACAAAACAATTTCAAAATTAGGGATGAGAATTTTGATAGAAAATTGACAAAATAATTTTAAAATTAGGGATGTTTTGGTAATTTTGTTTATAAAAATAACCAAAAAAATAAAGACTATAATAAAAATAGTCTTTATTAATGATTAAAAATAATTAAAAATACAATACTATCTGAATCCATATTTTTTAAAGTTATAAATACAGATAAAAACTTCAAAAATATGAAAGAATACTATTAGAGTTTTTTTTCTCTCTAAAAATTTTGTGTTGTATTTTTTATTATAATGAATATATTTATATTATCATTCACTAGTATCTATGAATTTCGAAATATTAAAACATTCTTTGAGTGTGAAAAAATTAATAAAATTTTTAAGAAAATTTTGCTATATAAAAAAAACATCCAAATGGTATTATGATTTTAATTGTTTTTAATCATCAATAAAAACTATTTTTATTGTAGTTTTAATTTTTTTTGTTATTTTTATGAGCAAGATCATTAAAATATCCCTGATTTTAAAATTATTTATCATTTTTCCTCAAAATTCTAATAGAATAATCATTTTTGTTGATGGTTCATACTTTAGAGGAATGGATATTATATTTTGAAATTCATGGAGCAAAGTGTTACAAAAACTATAATTCAAGGGAAACCATTATAATAAGCCAGAAAAAATAAAACTAAAAATAATGTTATGAGTACTATTTTTTTTTTATACAATGCTAGTTGTTACTAAAATTTGAACCTAAAATCTTTTCTTTTGCCTACACCAATGGATACCAATTCTAATCTTAACTTTTGTATCAACTCTTGTATTCTCATTTTTTTATTGATAGGTGCTTAAAATATTGTCATAATAATTAATAATATGCCAATAAACAGATTGATGTTTCTAATACTATTCTACTCTTAAATAGATATTGGTCATTCACCGGTTCAAAATAAAAATTTGAACTGAAAACACAATGTAAATGGATCTTTTGATTTAGATTAGTTCAATATTCAGAGGTGACCTTGTTACAGCCTCCTATATAATTGAACAAGTTATGAATGTTTGCACCACTTGGGGAGGGGAAAAAGGAGTCATACCATGCCTAATTTATTTTGCAATTTGTTAGGTTTAATCCTATTTTAGTATTAGCATTCATCTTATATTAAAAATATGAATGATTTTGTGATGATCTTATAAATAAGTTTCTAAATATCTTTGGATTGCTTAACTAGGTTTCAGATATACTTGGCTTTATTATGATGAGATTTTTTCAAAAATGAAAAACTACTTGATTTGTTTCGTACCTTTTTGTGATAATCTCTTGTTGAGGGGTATGTTTATACCTCAAAAGAATAAAATAAACTCATAGTAAAGAGGAAGAAGGAAAGTCGGGTCCAAAATCCACCAACTTATTTTTACAAAGATAAAATCACTTGTATATATTTGAGTTTCTTCAACTCATTCATGTAAAGGTGTCAAATAGATTGGACTGTCTATGGATAGCTTGGCCCAGCCCGTAATAGTGTAAAGCACAGCTCAGTCTAGCCCTAAACTATAGTGGGCCGGGCTGACACGACATGCCAATAGGTCAGGGCTAGGCCTAACCCCTAGGACCATAGGGCCAACACAGCCTTGGCCCACGAAGAGCCTAGGCTGGCCTAGGCATGCGACAAGCCTAGCCCGACCTAGGCACACTAAAGGCCCTTCAAGCTTAACCCCTTTAGGTGTTAAAAAAAACCCCATTTTGAGTTCCATAAGGTTTTAACCTCAAGCCTGTAGAAAAATAAGAGTCTATCAACCACTCAACTAGGTAATTATTTATATGATTTTTAATATTTAACTATATTTATCATGTCTATAAAAAACATATTACGAAATTAAATATAAATTTGCTTAAATCATACATCGAAAAAAAATAAAAATTTATATTTTTCTATACTCAATATAATATTTAGAAATATATCTTTATACTTAATAGTCTAATGATTTATACATCAATTTTTTTATTAAAAATTATTTAAAAATAAACAAAAGAATTTAGAAATTAAAAAATTAAAAATTATAGGGCTGGCCTTACTTAAGCCCTGAGGGCCTAGTCCAGGGCTAAGCAAGGGCTGAGCCTGAGGTTTTCCACTCAACCACGGCTCTCTATTGTAAAAGGTTGGACCTAGCACAACACAAGCCCGTCATGTGCCTAGGGTCAAAAGAGTCGAGGCTAGCATGGCACAACCCTTTTGACACCTCTAGATTCATGTGGCCAAAAAGGGGCTTAAAATAAATGAGAATAAAAATGGAAGCTGTACATAAAGGTGGTATGGCAAATGTTCTATTAGCTTCAATTTCACAAAAATCAGTATATTTTGTAATTTTTAGGGAGAAACGAAGGAAAATTTAAATCGTTGTCATTTATTTCAAATTAAGGATGATGGGTACATGTGGACAACTTAACAGCCAAATATGTAGGTAGTAAATTCCATTAATCATTTTTGTTTTATTTTATCATGTTATAACTATGTTGTCATTCTTTTCGCTTCCTTTTTCCCTTCAAACATCACTATAATGCAATTGGTTAAATCATGTTCTCTGTATTTGGACGTTGATACGTGGAGTCTTGATTGGGTGCTTTCTCAACGCAAAGTCATTTAACTAATTTATATTGTAATAAATAACCTTAATAATAAAATATACGTTAGTTAAAGCAAAAGTTATGACATTTACCTATTGTTTGATGCATCAAACGCCTTAATAATTCCTCTTTGTGATTCAAGACATAATTTTAATTTTTGTGTCAAAATTAATGTCAACTTCCGGCACCTTTGTCTTTGCTATTAGGTGGTCAATCAATACGGTCATTTTTTCCCCTTTCTTCCTTAAATTTTGTTCTGAATTTTCAATGTGTTTTGTTGGCAATAAAATAAAATTTGTATGACTCAAGTACTATAAGGCTTTTCGGCACATTTATATTCTAATTTTTATGTTTTTTTGTAATATATTCTTTAAACTTTTTTTTTTAGCAATTAAGTTTTTAAACTTAACTAAGTATTTTAATTAAGGCCCCAATCACAAAGATTTGTTAAAATTGACACGAAAAACGATTTTGTGAGACACACATGATCCATTTAGTAGGAAATGGACAGAATGTCAAGCATTACAATATTTAAAGTATAAAAATATGTGCCAACAAAGCTGTTAAAAATCATAAAAAATGAAATAATTATTTTTCTTCTTTGTTTTATTAGAATAGATATCCTTAAAGCATATCATATTTTTGTAAAGAACATATTAATAAATAATTAAAATAAAGAGAATTTTTTATTATATTTACGTATTTGTATTCTGAATACTTTATGAATATCATCAAAATTTCATGATTATTTATGTGATTTAAATATTATATATAATGTTATATACAAGAGAATAATACTTAAAAATGATGGTTAAAATGGTCAATAACATATGATTAATTATTGTAATTAATTATCCAATTGTATAAAATCTTTAATTGAGCATTACTAGTACAGGTTATTTCTATTAAAAATGTAATAATCTTATCCGAATCGCTAATGTAGTAAGTTATTAAATAACTATATTGTATATAATGAGATTATGTAGGACCAAGATGATGTGATATGAACAACTAATAATTTTCGTTAGGTAAAGCAAAATTCTAATCACATTGACGAATAGCTATATATAAGATAATCTTAATCCTAAGTTATTAGTAGACTTCTATTTATGGATTTACGTCTTTTCATTTACTCGGTACGGATTAGAGAATCTAATCCTATCCCTTGCATTTTGGAGGCATAATGGAATAAATAGTTAGGATAGAGCCGGCAATTTGGGTCACGACATGATGACACGACACGAACCCAACACAAAAAATGCGGGTTACGGTTGGAAAAATAGGCCTTGGATTGGAATTGGGTCGAACCCGTCTGACCCGCACAAAAAACAGGTTAGGTTAGAATCAACCCGAATCAACATAAAATCAACCTGAAATAAGCCCCAAAAATATGTCGAAATCAGGTTAACTCGAAAATTGACCTGAAAATTGTTAATCAACCCGTGTAACCCAAATTGAACTCATGTGACCTTAATGCAACCCATATAACCTGAAATTAATTTTAATGTGTCAAATTAGTCTAGCATTTGTTGTATATTCAACTCGACATGATTCTTATTTCTAGCATATTTGTTTTTGTTAAACTTATACAAAGTTTTGTTAACTTTTTTGATGGTTTTGTTTTGTTGGGTTATTGTTTATTTTGTAGGCTTATTGTTGGGTCTATCTTGTTACGGGTCTATCAAGTTTAACGGATCAGTATGTCGTATCAACACGAACATGCACAAAGTAGCATATTGGCGAGTTGCACGGGTCGGGTCGGGTCGGGTAAACCTGTCTACACTTCAGGTCGTGTTCGGGTTAGGCTTTTTTTGACCTGTCGGGTTCTGGTTGGCGTGTTGGCTGTTTAAATAAGGGCTCAACCTGACCCGAACCCAACCTGTGGACCCAAATTGCCAGCCTTAAGTTGGGAGTATTAATATAACAAGATGGAATCCATTCATTTGATAATGAGAAGCAGATAAATAATTCTCATAAGTATTGATTTGGGGCTTGAATAATAAAAGCACTCAATTCTTGATTAAGTTCATGAATTTATTATTTATTAGAGAATCAATAGCGCTTAAGGATGAAGAAGTAATTAAAGAGGTTAATGAATTTTATCTAACTGTAATTATAAATTATTTATAGAGGATTGACTTATATGTAATGGTTATATTGTTGGAAAAATAGTACGCAACGAAATTTTAAAATTTTTATATCAGAGTATTTTCTAAAACACAAGTTTGACATAATATATGCATAAATTAACTAGATCTTACTAACCTTGTAAATGTCGAAAAGCTTCCTCAATCTGTGTAGAGAAGTAACGTTCCAAAAGGACCTTAATCAACTGGCCTTTTTTGCTATTCTTTATCCACGATTGGAGTAAGTGTAGGCTTACACGTACAGCTCTTCCACCAAGTGACTGTCCTTCTAACCAATTGAGAGAACCCAAAGCTAGTGTTTGTGATTTGAGCTCTCAGGGAGTTTCAAAATCTCACCAGCAGAGTTTTACTCTTAATATCTCAACTAATCTAAATAATAATGAGACTTACTCCCTTTTTTATAGAGGTTGGGCCCAAGAGTCAGTCCTTATCAGATAATGCCTCAAAATTCAAATCAGAATCAAATTCGGATCAATATTTGATGAAATCTGCATGAAAACGCATTATCTTTTTATTGTGCGATTGGCATGCCAATCTATCTAACCGACATGCCGAACTTGCCCCATCGGCAGTCTGAACTTGAGGATCGGCATGCCAAACTGCCGATAAAAATCTCAGTGAATCTTTTATTTTTCACTAGAGATTCTATAGGATAAAGTCTCAGTTGTAATTCAAATAACCCAATAGAAAAGTTATCTAATCAAAACAATTTTATCTGGATGATCTCTAGGAAAATAAATGAATTCCTGATAATTCAACAAGTTTATCTTGATTTAATTTATTTAAAATTAAATCAACTGATAAACAGACAAGAATTATCCATTCCCGATAATTCAACAAGTTTATCTTGAATTAATTTTAGCACAAAATTTATTCAACCGATAAATAGACATGAATCATTTGATTTTACTGAATTTTAGGCAATCTGATAAATCTAACATAAGTCACCAATTATTGAAAAAGCGCGCTGTATCGTTATAGGATTTTTGTGAGCTAGCAAAAGGGACCAAATGGACCTATATAGTTTAAGCTCTCGATAATTATGAAACCCAATATCTCAGATATATATTTCATAATTATCAACTCCAATGCCACTCCACTAAAAGCTTAGAGCTGTACTCTCAAACTATATAGAATTACGAAGTCGGTATAGCTAAGTCTCTATGACATATCATAGTATACCGTATCTCCATAGGATTATCCATAATCGGCTTAAGAACAATTTCTGTCTTACCTTCTCGATTATTTTTATCTTACATTTCATTATCTCACCATTGAAAAACTTACCACATCCAAATACAGTATACTAGTCGGTTACACCTATGTATCCAAATGGTTGAGCACACTAGTTTTTCAATTACAAGATAACGCATATAAGAGGATATCACTATTTCTAAAGAGGAGCAATGGATTTCATCTCTATGAATAACAGGTCTATGCTATCAAGAGTCATGCCTCCAACATACTGGCATGCATACCACTATTAAAATGTGGCTGTCACCCTTTAGTATATCAAAAGACACAAGTCAAGACAATGGGCCCACTATTCATCTTAAGATTAAGATATAATACAAATGATTGTTTAAAGTGAATCGATTTGCTGAGACAAAATTATTAATCCAAATCAATTCACTTTATGTCCTGATCCAACACATCGTTACCTATGACAACATATCAATATTCTATTCATGGAGTCTACGTCCGATTTGCGAAGACAAACCATCTCCCATTAGGGATATAGACAACATAACAATCTTTACATGAATAAAGCGCCCAACTTTATTCCCTTGATTGCAGATCTTATGATTTAGACTGCCACCTTAAGAATCGTGTCTTCTGCATAGTCTGTCTATCATATGCTCAATTCTTAAAGGTTTAGACCGATAGTCTCAGACTATTGTTTGCTTAACATACATTCAACAAGTATGAATGTAAAGAGGACAAGATTTGGTATATAAATAATAAATAAATTATTTATTGATAAAAATGTCTCAAAAACATATTACATTTTTACGCCTTAGGGCATTCACGTATAACAATCTCCTACTTGTACTAAGTGAGTAAATATGACAAATCTCGCATTCCCATAGCCTCCACATGCCTCTCAAAGACTCTCCCATTAAGTGTCTTCATGAATGGATCAGCTAAATTATCCTCAGACACGATTTTGCACTTCATGACATGCCCGCCCTCGAGAAGTCCTTTATCACATGATACTTTCGATCAATATGTTTACTCTTCTTGTAAAATCTTGGTTCCTTAGCATTAGTATTGCTATACTGTTATCACAATACAATGATACCGCCTTATCCATACCAGGAACTATCTCAAGATCCCCAAGAAACTTGCAAAGCTATATTGTTTCTTTCAAAGCATCACTAGTTGCCACATACTCTGCCTCCATCGTTGAATCCGAAGTGCAATCTTGCTACACACTTTTCCAACTGATTGCATCACTGCCTAAAGTAAACACAAACCTAGAAGTCGATTTCCTTAAATCTAAACAAGATTGAAAATCAGAGTTAGTGTATCCTAGAGGAGTCAAATCCTCACCCGAATACACAAGCATATACCCTCGAGTTCTTCTCAAGTACTTGAAAATATGCTTTTATTGCAACCTAGAGGTTCGATTCCGGATCCGCTTGAAATGACTCACAATCTCAACAGCATAACAAATATCTAGTAGTGTGCAAAGCATGGCATACATGAGACCACCCACTGTCAAAGTATAAGGCACCTTCTTCATGTATTCTCTTTCTTCATTAGACTTTGGAGAATCTTTCTTAGAAAGAGTAATTCTAGACCTAGATGGTTACTCACCTTCCTTGGAATTCTACATTGCAAACCTCCTAAGAATTTTATCTTTGTAGCTAGCCTAGCATACATAGATAAAATTCTCTTTATCTGGTCATGTGCAAAGCATGGCATACATGAGACTACCCACTATCAAAGTATAAGGCACCTTCTTTATGTATTCTCTTTCTTCATTAGACTTTAGAGAGTCTTTCTTAGAAAGAGTAATTCCAAACCTAGATGATTGCTCACCTTTCTTGGAATCCTACATTGCAAACCTCCTAAGAATTTTATCTATGTAGCCGGCATAAGACAAAACTATCATTTTGTTCTTCCTATTTGAAAGATCTAGATACCAAGAACAAAATTAGCCTCACCCAAGTCCTTTATGTCAAACTACTTGGTCAACCATAATTTGACTGATGACAATGCCCCAATATCATTGCCAATTAGTAAAATGTCATCTACATAGAGCAGTAGAAAAACCATCTTCACATCTTTAATGTGTTTGTAAACACATGGCTCATCCATATTTTGTGAGAACCCATAAGTATTGATCACTTAATCAAATCTTATGTTTCAAGAACGGGAAGCATACTTAAGACCATAAATTGACTTTAGCAACTTACAAACCTGTCTGGTTGTTCCATATAAATGGACTCATCAAGATAGCCATTTAAAAAGGTAATCTTGACATCCATCTGCCAAATCTCGTAGTCAAGAGCGGCAGCTATAGATAAGAGAATTCGGATGGACTTGAGCATGGCTACAGGTGAAAAGGTTTCCTTGTAATCGATTCCTTCCTTTTGCATGTAACCCTTAGCTACAAGTCTAGCCTTAAAGGTTTTGACCTTTTGATCCACTCCTTTTTTCCTCTTGTAGATCCACTTACACCATATAGGTTTTACTCCTTCAAGAAGATCCACAAACTCCTAAACCTGATTAGTCTCCATAGACTTCATCTCTATGTTCATGGCCTCTATCTAGAGTTTTGAATCAACATCCTCTATAGCCTCTACGTAAGTATAAGGATCCTTCTCATGTTCATCCGGTTCAGCCAAGAAGGCCTTCCCATTGAACATATACCTTTTGGATTGACGTCCGATCCTCTCATTACACCAAAGCCCCTTTAATTGTTGTTCGGGTTCGTTTGGTTTGTCTACACTGATCAGAATGGTTTCATTTGGAATCTCTGCAGTAGTTGGATCACTCCTTAACTCCTCAAGCACCACTTTGCTTCGAGGCTTAAAGTTGTCCATGTAACTTTCCTTAAGGAAAGTTGCATTAGTTGAAACCATGACTTTATTTTCCTTTGGATTATAGAAATAACCCCCTTTAGTCCCTTTTGGATATCCTATAAACACACAAACTTTTGAACGTGCTTCCAACTTATTTGTGTCCTTAAACAAGATATGAGTCAGACATCCCCATACGCGAATATGGTTTAAGGTTGTCTTCTTGCCTTTCCACAACTCGTGAGGAGTTTTAGGGACTAATTTTGATGACATATTATTGCAGTTAGTAGTGCATATCCCCAAAAGGATAAAGGCAATGATGAATATCTCATCATGCTTGAAGCTACACTCTTGAACTATATAGAATTACGAAGCTCGTATAGCTAAGTCTCCATGACATATCATAGTGTACCGTATCCCCATAGGATTATCTATAATCAATTTAAGGACAAGTTTTATCTTACCTTCCTGATTATTTTTATCTTATGTTCCATTATCTCACCATTGAAATACTTACCATTCAAAGACAGTATACCATTCGATTACACCCATGTATCTAAATAGTTAAGCACTCTAGTTTTCTAATTATAGGATAACACGTATAAGAGGATATCACTACTCCTAAAGAGGAGCTATAGATTCCATATATATGAATAACAGGTCTATGCTGTCAAGAGTCATGCCTCCAACGTATCGGCATGCGTAGCACTGTTAAAATATGGGTGTTACCCTTTGGTATATAAAAAAAAAGTCACGACAACATGCCTACTATTCATCTCAGGATTAAGATATAATTCAATTGATTGTTTAAAGTGAATTGATTTGCCAAGATATAAATATTAATCTAAATCAATTCATTTTATGTCCCGATCCAACACATCGTCACCTATGACAGCCTACCAATGTTTCTATTCATAGAGTCCATCTTCGATGGTCAAAACAAACCATTTCCCGTTAGGGATATAGATAACATAATAATCTTTACATGAATAAAGCGCCCAACTTTATTCCATCGATTGCGGATCTTATGATTTAGGCCGTCACATTAAGAATCGTGTTTTCTGCATAATCTATCCATCATATATCTAATTCTTAAAGGTTTAGACCGATAGTCTCAGACTATTGTTTGCTTAACATACATTCGACAAATATGAATACAAAAAGGACAAGATTTGGTATATAAATAATAAATAAATTATTTATTGATAAAAATGTCTCAAAAACATATTACATTTTTACTCTTTAGGGCATACACATCTAACATATATCAAATAGAGAACTCTAAGAAATCAGTACTTAAATATCTATAATTTTAATAGTACAATTTCAAGTATTTAGTGTACTTACATTGGAATAAAAGAATCATATTAATTAAAGAGTTTAATTAATATATTGGTTTTATTGAAGGTTGAAACTATGGGTCTATTGGTCCCCTCGTCATCCTTGTAAACACTATTTGAACAAGTGAAATTATTGATTGAAATAGTTAATTATCACTCAAAATGAATTAATTTATTTTCATTAAATAATAAGATTATTTAATAAAATAATTAATTTTGGAAGACAAACAATGGGTGGGTCCTACTGTGTAGGTGGCACACATAGTGGGAGGCTCTCAATGTGTATGTGGCACCTATTGATAGACATGTATGCCCTAAGGAGTAAAAATGTAATATATTTTTGGAGATATTTTTATCAATAAAGAATTTATTTATTGTTCATATACCAAACTGTTGTCCTCTTTACATTCATATTTGTTGGATGTATGATAAGCAAACAAAAGTCTAAGACTATCAGTCTAAGCCTTTAGAATCGGGCATATGATGGACAAATTATGCGAAAGACATGATTCTAAAAGTGATGGTCTAAATCATAAGATCCGCAATCGAGGGAATCAAGTTAGGCACTTTATTCATGTAAAGATTGTTATGTTGTCTATATCCCTAATAGAAGATGATTTATCTTGGCCATCAGCGATAGACTCTGCAAATAGAAACATTGGTATTTATCATAGGTGACGATATATTGGATTGGGACATAAAGTGTAATTGATTTGGATTAATAATTCTTTCTCAGCAAATCAATTCACTTTAGACAATCATATGTATTATACCTTAATCTTGAGATGAATAGTGAGCCTGTTATATTGACTTATGTCTTTTGATGTACCAAAGGATGACATCCATAATTTATGTTGGTACGCATGCCGGTACATTGGAGACATGACTCTTAAGAGTGTAGACCTGTTATTCATAGATACAGCATCCATAGCTCTTGTTTAGGAGTCGATAATATCCTCTTATATGTGTTATCCTATGATAATAGAATACTAGAGCGCTTATCCATTTGGATACATAGGTATAACCAAATGGTATACAGTCTTTGAATGGTAAGTTTTTTATGGTGACATAATGAAATGTAAGAGAAAAATAATCGGAAAGATAAAACAGAATTTATCCTTAAGCCGATATGGATATCCTATGGGTCTATAATATATTATGATATGTCATGGAGACTTAGCTATTTGGGCTTCGTAATTCTATATAGTTCGAGAATGTAACTCTAAGCTTTTAATAGAGTAGCGTTAGAGTTGATAGTTATGGAATGTATATCAAGGATATTGGGTTTCATAATTATAAAGAGCTTAAACTATATAGGTCCATCAAGTTCTCTTTGCTAGCTCATAATAAATCTTGTAACGATACGACGTGCTTTTCTAATAAATTGCTGACTTATGTTAAATTATTAGATTAGCTAAAATTTGATAAGATCAGATAATTCATGTATGTTTATCGATTGAATTAATTTTGTAAAAAATTAATTCAAGATAAACTTGTTGAATTATCAAGAATATTTATTTTCCTAGATATTATCTACATGTTGTTGCTTTAATCAAATAACTTCTCTATTGGGTTATTTAAATTAAAACTAAGGCTTTATCCAAAGAATCTCATATGGGAAATAAAAGATTCGCAGGGATCATTTATTGTAAGTTTGGTAGGTCGATCTTCAAGTTCGGTCTGCCAATGGAGTAAGTTTGGTGAGCTAATCTGCCAGTTTGGCCTGTCGACTAAACAATAATATGATTATGTGTTTTTATGCAATTTTATTAGATATTGATTCGGATTTTAATTTATAAGGTCTTATCTGATAAGGACTAACTTCTAGGTCCAACCTTTATAAATAAGGAGTGAAAGTTCATAGTTATGTAGATCAGTTGAAAAATCAAGAGTGAGCACTCTAGTCTGTGAGTCTTTGAAACTCCCTTGAGAGCTATTGTTTACAAATCATGAACCTTAGTTCTGGTTATTTCTCAATTGGTTGGAAGGAAAGTCACTGGGGAAGAGTTGTACGAGATGCACCCATATGCACTCCGATCGTGGATAGAGAATAGCAAAGAAGACTAGTTAGTTAAGGCTCTTCTAGAACACCTTTCCCTTCATCGATTGCAGAAATTCTTCAGCAAACAAGGTTAGTAAGATTTGGTTCATTCATGCATATAGCGTGTTAAACTTATGTTTTAAAAAAATTCTAAAATAAAAATTTTTTAAACACCTATGCTGATGAGGGAAAGTCCCTTGTGTATTTCATAGCTTATTTACCAAGTTTCCATGTTTAGAATTTCTAGTTTTAAATAAATGTAATTTAATTCAAATATGGAAAGTTAAATATTGGAAACAAATAAGATTAGGTAACGAGCAGTATTCTCACTTTTACTACATAGAAGTTGGCCCCACATGTGCACAAATATTCTCTCTGTGTGTGGCACGTATGACATTATGGTAACGAGAAACTTGTGTCGTTTATTTTAATTAAATATTTGATATTAAATTAAAAGAAGAAGATTTTTTAGAATTAATTAGCTTTCTTATGCTCTATAAATAGAGGCCTTCTCTATTTATTAGAGTGATACACTTGTGAGTCTTAGAAAAACTGAGAGTGCTCTATAAAACTCTTCTCTTACAGGCGTGTAAGAGAAAGAAAAGAGAGTGAAGAAAAGTTCTTCATCCCGAGACTTGTTTCACTCATGTGTTGAGATTAACAGATGACTAAATGTAAGTTGAATGATCCATAGAAATCATAATTCCTTCAACACCAATATGTTCGTCTTTTCAATATCGAGAACTAGGCGAGGAAGATGGTGGTTTCGTCTTATAGATAATGCCATTTGCAATACGTTTATTTCTAATTCTTTCTTCATCCAAATAATCAAAGTTTAAAATATTTAATTAAATGTTGAATTAATGTAATTTATAGTGTGTTTTACAAAAGTTTTAAGAAAATTTTATTATATACGTTTCACATCATAACCATGTTTCCGCTTTTTGTAAAAAAAAACATTTTTCAAAATCAATAGTTTTGGGTTTAAAATTGAACAATTTAACTCCTATTGGAAGCACATGAAGTTCATAGGTCTCCTAAATGAGTCATCTATATTTCATGTGATTGTTTTACGTCTTAATTGTAACAAAAGCTTGCGATTAGAATTTAATTACCATATTTTGTTAAGTTTAGGAAATCAATTCGCATAAAAAAATTGAGGGGCAAATGTGACTTCTTTGTATCATTATTCACACTTTAACTTTTTCTTCTTCTAAAAGCTAATTAATGGTCTGCCATAATCACTAGTTGTTTATTATTATTAGGGCCTGTTTGACATAACTTTTGCTTGTGCTTTTAGTTAGTAGAAGGAGAAAAGCAAAAACTGTAGCTTTTAATAAGTGTTTGGAACCATATTTTTTAAAAAGCTTTAATGAGTCAATATGGTTTCAAATTATTTTAAAAGTTACAAAAATATTATATTTAAACTTATAATATATTATTAATACTTTGGTATACGTTTTAAAGTTTAATTTAGAAGTACTTTTATGAGAATCCATATTTTGTGGCTTTATTCATGCTTTAACTTTTTCTTCTTCTAAAAGCTATTTAATTGTTTGCCATAATCACTAGTTGTTTATTATTATAAGGGCCCGTTTGACACAACTTCTATTTGTGCTTTTAATCAGTAGAAGAAGAGAAGTAAAAGCTGTAACTTTCAGTAAGTGTTTAGAATCATATTTTTTAAAAGAACTTTAAAAGATCAAAATGGTTTCAATTTTTTTAAAAGTTACAAAAATGTTGTATTTAAACTTATAATGTATTATTAATACTCTAATACAAGTTTTCAAAGTCTAATTCAGAAGTGCTTTTATGAGAAATTATATTTATGGCTTTAACTGAAAGCACTTTTTGGAGAGCAAAAATACTTTTAACAGATCATTTAGCACTTCTAAAAGCAGCTTTTAGGTTCAAGAAGCCAAAACCAACTTCTAAAAAACCCTACAAATAGGCCCTTATTATTATTATTATTATTATTGTTATTATTATTATTATTAACAACTGAGTTAATCTCATTTCTAGCTCCCAACCTAGTCAAATCTCATTTTGATCTCACAGTGAGTCTCTAATCTATAAAATTATTTCAAATTAGTTCTATCATTCATCCTAAATCTTAAAATTTTGATGGCAAGAAGCAAACAAGGATATTTACGGTTTAGTTGGGTTAATTTTGGGATTTTAAATGGTTGGACATGACTATTAAAAAGAAAATTGTGTCTTGTTCTATCGAGATTCTAACGATTGAATAGATAGAAGCACAAATTTGAGTTAGCTTTGAAAGTTTTCAAAGACGTTTTAATATTTAAGAACTAAAATGGAATTTAAATATATTTTTGAGGACAAAAGGTCTTATTATTAACCCTTTTAAATTTGCATATTTGATTTAAAATAAAGAATTAACAGTAAAAGAATAAGGGAGCTCTCATGGCACAACATGTATTTTTTGTCTAGATAGTAGATATTGTTATTTTAACCGTTTGATTGATTTTATAATGACATGATGTACAAATATCCACATTAAAATTGGCATCGTGCAATATGTAGAATTATTTCCCATGGTAGATCAATTGAAAATTTTATTGTACCATTAAAATAATAATACCAGTGTTTAAATTTATGGCCTACCATAAATTTTGCTAAAGAATAAATACGCAGAAAGTAAGAGCATGAAAATGACTCCACAGGATCCGCATTGAATGTTGATTGATTAATTCAGCAAGCCGCGTTGACCTTACTAAGCTGGTTAATTAGTAGGTTGAGGGGTGTTGAATTATTATCAAGGTCGCATTAAATTAGGAACGCATTTTCAAATTGGCCATTCACAAGGGCCAAATGCTATTATTGACTTGGAATCCCACAAGAGTTAGACAACTTGGCTGTAAGACCGACTTACCAGGCGGGAGAGGCCGATGACATGACCTAAGCAGAACAGGCCTTCCAAACATTCTGGAATTTAGTTTTATTTTATAAAAATAAAAATAAAAATAAAAACACTTTGGGTCGCCTGAGAGATTCGAACTCTCGCGGGGAAACCCCATTTACTTAGCAGGCACACTCTTTAACCCTCGGCCAAAAAGCGACTAGGCGTTGGTTGTATAATATTTTAAAAAAATAATAAAAAAAAATAATAATAATAAAATAATAATAATAATTTTTTTAAGCCTTTTTTTAATTTATTTGGTCCGGCCTTTGTAAGGGGGACTCAATCCCAAAATCAGAATTATTGCAAATAAATGTATAAATATAATTCTAGCAAAATAAATAAATAAAAGTTAAAATAAACAAATCAGAAGTGAACAGTTTTTATTAAGAGATAAATTGAATATCCAATAATTCTTTACTCTCTAGAATTAGTCTTTACAATTAATTTTGTCTTATGAATAGTATTAAAACTTAAAAAGTATTTTATAAATGATCCATCTGTTAAATTTTTAAATAAAATCATTAATTTTGTTTTATAAATAATCCTTAAACTATATTCTCTCTAAAAATAGTTTATATTCTAAAAGTTGGACTAATATTTAGTCCCTAAACTTAAAAAAAAAAACATATGTTAAAATTAGTTCTTTTGTCAAAGAAATGGATGAAAATAAAAGAATTTGCTTTTTAACTTCTATTATGTGTACTGCATCATATAGACAGAGTAAAAAAAAAGATATTGATCAGGATATCAACTATTTGAAAAAGATATTCATTTGTTCATAAGGGTAATAAGAATTGTAATAAGAATCAATGTATAAACGATTTGCACAAAAGGCTAAATTATATATCGATGAGAATCGTGTAAAAATAATGAAAAAAAAATCGCCATTGGTACTTGGTATATAAACGGATGGTACAACAACTTCAACTTGAATGTTGGGCATATGAAAAAGCAGAACAAAAAAAGTGCATAAAGAGTAATAAGAATCTTGAAGAAAAAAAGGAATAATTTTGGCATATATTTTTTTAGTTTTGGGACTAAATATAGTATATCTTTAGTATTGGGATTATGTTTAAAGAGAATATAATTTAAAGTTTTTATGAGACAAAATTAATGATTTTTATTTAAAATTTAATAGAGAAACTATTTAGTAGACACTTTTTGATTCAGGGACTATTTATGAGACAAAATTAACTACAATATCTAATCTTAGTGAGAAAAAGGGAATTCAAAAACCATTCATTGATTTATTCCTTCTATTAACAAAGATATAGTTTCATAACTTTCATCATATTTTGACTAAAATACCAAAACTTTTCCGGATATTTTAGAAAAATTTTAACAAGTTACTTATCCTTGGGTATGTTTTGTATGAGAGGTTGAGTTAACGAGGGAAATGGATTGCTCAACGGCAGGAAAGTGGGAGCCCTCACGAATTTACGGAACATCCTAATTTAGATCTTTAATTACCATTCCACCACATTTTGTACCTCTGTTCTAAGTTAGCGTGCTAAGATCTCTAGTAGTGTCTGTGTCTATATTTAAATAAATGCTTATCATTTTTTCTATAATGTGTATCAATTAAATATGAGAAAACAGTTAAATTTTTGCATATGGACAATGTGGTTATTTTACTACAAATACCAATCATTCCTTTCTTTTTTCCGTTTAATACCAAACAAAAGAATGGACAACAACTATCTTTCCTCATTATCATACTAAAAACAATCTCTGTCCCTTTCTACTCTCCTTCCTTCGTATCCTATTTATCCTTCTATCTTTCTATCTCTTTTTACTAAACATACCCTAAGTGTTTGTACAGAATTTCCTCTAAAACACGATTTCATGGATTCAAGTCTAATTTATTATTTTCCCAATTTTTAGATATTTTTTCATAAATAATACCATTTCACATTTTTATACATTTATAATCTTGCTCTTACATTAATTTAATATGGGATGAGGGACAAAATATGTTTTTGAAACTTTTTGAAATAAATAAAAAATTTTAAAAATATTTATAGTAAATAACACTAAAAAAAATTTATTGAGTAAAATTTTTTTACGGAGTAAATTCTATTTCGGGATTGAGCCTCTTTGGCTGTTACAACACCTTTTAGGGGAATCATTGGAGGGACTATGAACCGAAAAGACGAAAACACCCTTAACAAGAATACTCGTTATTCTGAAGCCTCTAAGCCTTCGTGCCATTTCTCCCATTCCAGAAAACATATCTCTCTCGTGAAGAACCGTCTCAGTCTCTCTTTGATTCTCAATTCAAGAAATTGCCGAATTTCCTTGTTCTGGTTTCTGGGTTTCTACCTCCAATCTTATCAAGACCCAGGAAATCTCTCGCATTTTGAATGTAAATTTTTTCATGTTTTGTCTTTGGTTCTCAAGTTTTTATGCTTTATCTTATATTTTTTTACCCTTTTTTTGAAATAATTTGGGTTTAGAGTTTAAATCTTTTTATGGGTTGCTCCAGTACGCTTAATGCAATTATCTGAATTGATGAAGATGCAACATTTTTATATGTTGGTTTGCGGATTAACGTATGATTTTATCAGAGTTTTGTTTGGCTACTATTTTATCAGAGTTTTGTTTGGCTGCTAATGTGTTAAGACACTTTCACTAATGTTAGTTTATGGATTAATGTATGATTATATCAGAGTTTTGTTTGGCTGCTAAAGTTTCAAGACACTTTAAATAATTTCCAAATTATATATTGTGACTTCAAAGTGCCTGTAAACATAGATTGAATTGCAAAATGTTTGTGTATATGAATGAAGATGGAGACTGGTGATTGAAGATTGTTTTGTCTATCTGCATGGAAAGAAACGGTTGAATGAGTGCTTTAATTAGTTTTTGTAATTTTTTTTTTCAGGCATAACGGCAGGAGAAACTAGAAAAACCAAGAGAACTAAAGCTGTAGCACAAAAAAAAAGTAACAGAAAATATTCTACTTGAATTAGTAACTCTATAGAAATAAAGTTATTTATGTATTTTATGCACATATTTTTGTTATGTTCTTGATATTTTATTTAATTTATTTATTTTTTATTTTAATATATTTTATACATTTTATTTATTTCTTTGTTAATTTGATTTTATTTGTTTTAATTTAATTAATTTTAATTGAATTGAATTTTATCGTTGTTACTGTCATTATTTTTGTTATTCTACCCCTCAGTTTATGATTCTTTTTGTGTAGGAGACATGGGCATTTATGGCAAGGTGAAGACGAAAATGGGCAACTAACGGGAGTGAAAGAATAGAATTTGAATCTGATCATGCACAAAACAACGCGTCAAAAGAGATTGGGCGCCACTCATGCGATCCTAACTGTCAGATCAGCAAGAGAACGCTCCATATTGCGTGTTTAACTTACCCCAGGCAGAGGCACGTGAAGAAAGGACCTGGAACAGCTGCACCCATTCTCCAATCGCCACGCGTCCGCTGAGGTTAGCCTCGCCTGAATTCCCTAGTCTGCAGTCCAGTGCAGCTCCAGTACACCCTCAGCTTCGGCAAATTCCTCTTTGACTTGTGGCGGTTGTTGCAGGTGCCTTATTGAACTGTTTCCTCTTGACTGGCATGAAAAGAAAAGAAAAAAAGGGCGACGAGGGGACGCAGTCAACATCTTGAAAAAAAAAATAAATAAATAAATATTTAGCCTCCGTTTACAACAGTTAGAATATATTTTTAAAGTTGAAACCCAAACTTAGGTTTGGCCTATCATCAGCTACAACTATGTTAAGCCAGATCAGTTAAAACTGGTAGTTTCAGTTCTATTTAATATTTTTGATTTAAACATACTAAATATTAGTTTAAATATACGAAATACTAGCTCAAACTCATATTTTTAGTTCAAACTTTAAACAATGACTTCAACTAATTTTGGTTCAAACCAACTTTTTTACATACTTACCAAACAATGTTATAACTACAAATTACGGTTCTAACTGTTCTTCCGTTGGAGAGTATTTCTATAATGCCCCCTTACGGGCATCAAAAGAGACGTTTTTTTTACCATTAAACTTAATAATTGCTGATAAGAAGTTCAAAATGATATAAAATGCTCAGAGAAATATCCTAAGAAATACATCTATCTTTTTACATTTGCTACTTACCGGATTTGCTTCTCTTACCTTGATTAGCCTGACGGAACACTTAAGGCATTTGGCTAACCGACTATCGGTAGACAAATTAGTTTACAAAAAGAAATATTTAACAAATACAAACTCACACATAATGCAAGCACTTTTAACTTCTAGTCAAACAACTAATTAGGACTAATTACGAAGAAATAAACTATACATCGTATTCTTTAATAAATAACCTAAGAAACTAAAAAAAAATATAAAATATAAATTGCATTCAACAAAACATAAGTTCAAAAGAACATATCGCAAATAGAACTAGGTCTCAAAGAAATAAAAATGCAAAATATAATATATTAAATTTTGTTTGAGTTTAAATTCTTTTCATAACATGACTTCATTTCCAGTCTAACACTCCTTCATGCACGCCCGTCCTTGGCCTTCATCCTAGTCAACCTTCATTTTACCTTATCTGTAACATGATATAAACTAAGTAAGCATAAGCTTAGTAAGTGCATTTTTTTTATCTCACAACATAAAACATTTCATGAAAATTATTACGTACATCGTAATCATACTCCAAAAATCATTACATAACATCGTAATCATACTCATAGTAGTGCATGAGGCACAGGTTTATATAAATTATATCTTTTCATTTAAACTTCTCTATTAAAACATTATTTATTTTATCTTTAAAGCCCAAGTGTTGCACCATAAACATAAACATAGTTGTATAAAAGAAGTGAGGTAGCTAATCCCAAACCAAATGAACAAGTCTTCCTTGCGGGACAATCCACCTAGCGGAACAAGCATAAACATGGGGTGTGCAACACTTAATTAAGTGATACATATATATAGATATACCTTTAACATACCTTTCATTGAAACATCCGTTAAACCTTCTTGTTGCAATATGAGTTTTTATGAGAAAACAATATGTAAAAACAAACTTAAAAATTATCATGAAACATATTCTCAAAACTTTTTTGTAAACTTTTATCATGTTATAGTTGAGAATGTACTTACTTGACTTGCTTGCTTACTAAATCTTAAATCAGGTGACATTGCCGCGATTCTTGATGCTTGCCTTTTGAATAGTTCATGTCCATAATTCACATAATACTTGAAATTAATATTCATGTTCATGATATCATTCAATACTCTATTACATCATCATGTATTATTCTTAATGAAATAAAGCATCTTTGAGTCACAAGCATGCATTTAGAGTCAAGAAACATAAAGACAGAAAACTTGACCTTTAATCACTTAGAGAAATTAATCTCAATTTATAAACATGAATAAAGTCTAAGAATTATTCTATAAGATAGCTAACATATATAAACATCACTCAAATTTTCTTCTCTTGAAAATATTAACACAAATTACCTTTTTTTAATTTTTCAAAACATTTAAGTAAATCTACCAGTCATAAAAACTGACTGACCTTCAAGGATTTCAAACACTATATCTTTTAATTCACATTCAAATAGAGCATTAAAATTTGCAAGAATAAAGTTAATACATATATATAATGCTCAAATTTTTTTTTAGCCATAAAAATTTTATTTGTAATTAAAATAAATCACACAATTAATACTACAAAATCCACTAGCAAAGCCTAGGCAATGAGCAATCCTAATTAAAAATTATATATTAAATTATTTATGTCATAAAATAGTTTATAAAAATTATTACACATAATAGACACACACAATCATAACATATCCAAAATTTCGCTTCAATTAAATTTAAAATAATTCAAAATATAGATTTGAATGAAAAGTTAATATTAACACTAAACATGCCAAATAACCAACATGTTTCATCCAAACATTTTTATAAAATCAAATATGTATGATATGCTTCTAAATTTTTTATGTGACACGCTTAACACATAAACATAAGCTAGGAAAATAATAAATCATGCAAAACACATTTAAAAATATGATTTTATTATCTCATGAATTACATAGAGCATATCAGGAAAATATTTATAACCACTAAGTACTTGACAATCAACGAATTTTATCTTAAAACATAATAAGGATATAAAGCTAAAATTTTACAAACATTTAGATAACATATCAACAATACTTTATAATTTTTTACAAAATCAAAAGATGCTTTTTGTTGTATAAAATGGACTCTAGAATATACAAATACAAATTTGCTGGTAAATAAAATTTTGCGAGCAGTGTTTGAATGATAGCTCATAATCTTAAAAATATTTTGAATGAAAATTTATAAAAAATCCAAGACATTTGTAACGTATCCAAAAATTACAGCAAAATAAAATCATTTTATTTCAAAACATTACTAGCAACCTTACCGACTAACCAAAAACCCTAAAAATGATAACCTGATTTTCATGAAATGTCATGATATCATATGAACATAAATACTTTCAATCATAAAATAACATTGTTATAATCAAAGTAATAAACAAAATAATTTATTTTTCATACAAACATACATGCATACACATTTACAACATAAAAGAACAATTTTCTAACAAAGTTTGTCACAAAACAATGTATATCAATCATAAAAATTCAAAACCATAAAAACCTTTAAATCATGCCTTAAATTCTTATGTTTTCTTCAACAAATACGAAGACTTGCACACAAAATCTCTAAAAATAATTATTTCTATTGTGGCTTAAAAGAAAATAAGAGTAATAAATTCTTGGCTTTGAGGATTAGATGGATAGTGGAGGCTTTCTTGGAGAGATATTTGAGAGGGGTGAAGGAAAGAATTTTCTTTAGTTGGAAATTAAGAGAATGAAGACTTTGGTGACTTAAAGTTATATTTATAGGCTTATGAGAAAGAAGAGATTAGAGGAGTGTAAAAAACCTTAATCCTAATCTAATTAGGTTTCTCTATTTTTTTAGATGAGTGTAATCTTAATCTAATTAGGTTTCTTTTTTTTCCTAAACCACAGCAACGTCGTTTTTCTTCATTACCATGGTATAATATAACATAGATTTATATATAAGATTCAATATTATCTTTTACCTTTTTTGTTTTTTGTTTTGTTTTGCATGGTTTTTAAACTCATATACACACACACATATATATATATATATATGTATTATATTATATTATATGGTACATTATCGTTTACCTTTTT
The DNA here is from genome assembly GCA_946598075.1 of Artocarpus hirsutus. Classification (NCBI taxonomy): domain Eukaryota; kingdom Viridiplantae; phylum Streptophyta; class Magnoliopsida; order Rosales; family Moraceae; genus Artocarpus; species Artocarpus hirsutus. Next base: position 28,341 of record CAMOHE010044576.1, read on the forward strand.
TTTTTGTTTTGCATGGTTTTTAAACTCATATATGTAGTACATAATATAATATAATATATTATAATATAAAAATATAATATAATATATTATAATATAATTATAATATAATATAGTTATTTACACACAATAATAATATTTGCTCTAATGATCCCAAAAATATTAATAAAATTATCATGACATCATAAATATTACAAAAATAAGAAAATGTAGAATAAAATTCATGTCATCATTAAGAATATAACTCTAGGGTATGCATAGCTCTAGAGCATTATGAAGATTATAAATTTAGGACAAGTTGAAACTCCTGAAAGAAACAATAAATACTTTATGCTTATCATTATTTTTAACATGAACATTTCGAACACATTGATTCCACCTAATTATCACTTGCAACATTACTAAACAAAAAGTTAATTTTCTTAACATGAATAATAATAGCACTTGAATATCACGTTCTAATGTTAAATTAACATAAGTGTCTGTAGAAAAAAAAAGGGCGAGCGTTGCAACTCTCTCCACCTTATTGGAGTTTCGTCATTAAAACTCAAAACAACTATGGATAGTAGGCTTCACATATCCTTTTTCTCTTTGTGATTATGCTATAAGACTTTAACTAATGCAATTTCCTTATTTCTCAAAGTCTTGACCTTAATCTCATATCTCTTTTCTATGTAGCTTCGTTAATATTTTGATTTCCCAATAACTCTTTGACTAAAGAAATGTCTTTGTTTCCTAATATCTTCCTTTTCAACCAAAGACATAGTGGGCTTATCCTTGTAAATGATATTCCCTCAAACTTCTTATTCTTTGTTTTTAGGCAAGAGAACAAGGATACGATATGTACTTTCTTAGCATTTGACAATGAAAAATGTTGTGTAAAAATCCAAGGTTTTACATCCTTCCCTCCTTTTATGGGTTTTGTCCTTGAAATACGTATCATAATGAATACGTTGTTTCTTATCCTTGTTCTTAACATTCTTTCTTTTTACATAAAAATTTCTTTAAAATATGTCTAATTAATGTCATCAAACATCCAGCTAATAATATTATATGCAATATTTGAATTCTTTTCTTGCCTCTCTGTCTATCATCCTTCATAGAGGTATAAATCTAAGTACAACATTAATTCTCTCTTTTCTTTAATCTCACATTTCATGTCAGTAAACTTGTCTTTAATCACATGTCAAAAGAGAATTGTACTATATGAACTCTTTACTCCAAAATATACAAATGATCCTAAAATATTCACATTCAACTTCAAGATGCAAAAAAAATCATGCACTCTAATAAATCTACTAGTACATCCCCTCATTCGTGAAATAACCAATCTTGTTTATAACAATGAAAATACACCATATTTGAAGCTTGAGTTTCTTTTCTACAATTTTTACAATAGAATATTTAACATTGATTTTGAAATATCATATATCACAATAAAAATTTTAGGCTTACTCTATCACCTCGTTCCATAATTTCGTCAATCAATATCCTCTAAAAGAAAATAATAATCTCATATTTAATCTCTAGTGTTCTGCATTAATAATTCTAAAATACTCCATTCAAGTCTCTCCTAATTCAAAGGTTATCCAAAAAAAAAAGAACTATTGTGTGTGATCCCTACCACATCATGTTATAGACTATTTAATTTGCTAAAATATTATCATAAATAATTTTCTCCTAAAATTAATCATCACTAAGCCTTAAACATTCATATAGTCAATCCTATTGATAACATGCACATATTGAAAATATCTTTCACTTAAAAAATTTACTATTGAGATCTCATATGTGACCTTACAAAATCCTTTTATTAACCTTGTTAAGTCTCAAACTTGTTCATTAAAATTACATAACTATCATTACATTTCTCTTGAGCTACATATCATTTATCTACTCCTCCATAAACTTTTTCTCCAAGAAAAATAATATAATCACATAACTAACCTCTTTGTTACAAAATTTTTGATTATCAGCTATTCTGTTATATATAAATAATGAGACAAAGATCGTCTATTTCTCCAAATAACATAAGTCTAAGTTGCATCGACTAGTAAGATAATTATAAATGTAGTCATAGGAAATACAACTTAACATCTATATTATATAAGGTTAATAATTTCTATACTAACTTGAAGGACTTGAAACTGATATGTGGTGATGCGTATTAGAAACAAAAATTACTCTGATACCACAATTGTAACGTCTCCTTGCGAAAGCCATAATAATCATTGCTTTTACTGTTAAACTTAAAAATTACCAATAAGAAGTTGAACACGATATACAACACTCAAAGAAATATTCCAGGAAATACATCCTTTTTTTTTTACACTTACTATTTACCAAATTTGCTTCCCTCACATCGGTTAGCCCAACGGAACACATAAGGCATTCGACTAACTAACTAACTATAGAAAACTAAGTTTACAAAAATAAATATTTAACAAATACAAACTCACACATATTCTGCAAGCACTTGTAACTTCTAATTAAACAACTAATTAAAACTAATTATGAAGAAATGAACTATATAACGTATTTTTTAATAAATAACCTAAGAAACTAAAAAAAATCTAAAATACAAATTAAATTCAACAAAACATAAGTTCAAAAGAACATATCATAAATAAAACTAAGTCTCAAACATATAAAAATACAGAATAAAATATATTAAATTTTGTTTAAGTTTAAATTCCTTTCATGACATGACTCGATTTTCAGTCCAACACTTCTTGCACACATGTTTGTCCTTGTCCTCCATCCTAGTCAACCTGCATCTTATCCTTATCTACAACATGATATCAACTAAGTAAGCATAAGTTTAGAAAGTACACTTTCTAATCTCACAACATAAAATATTTCATGAAAATCATTATGTAACATCGTAATCATAATCATAGTAATGCACGAGGCATAGGTTTATATAGAACATATCTTTTCATTAAAATTCCATATTAAAATATTATTCATTTTATCTTTAAGGGCCCAAGCAATGCATCATAAACAGAAACATAGTTGTACAAGAGGAGTGAGGTATCTAATCCCAACCAAATGTACGAGTCTACCTTGTGAGACAATCCACCTAGCCGGACAAACATAAACATAGGGTATCCAATGCTTAGTTAAGTGATACATATATATAGATATACCTTTAACATACCTTGTTCTTGAAACACCTGTTAAGCCTTCTTGTTATAACAAGAGTCTCCATGAGAAGACAATATGTAAAAACAAACTTAAATATTATCATAAAACATATTCTCAAAACTTTTTTGTAAACTTTTATAATGTTGTAGATGAGAATGTATTTACTTGACTTGCTTGCTTATTAAACCTTAAATCGATTGACGTTGAAGCGGTTCTCGGTGTGCTTACCTTAGAGAGTTCATGTCAATCATTCATATAATACATGAAATCAATATTCATGTTTCTAATATCATTTAATACTATATTACATCATCATGCATAATTCTTAACAAAACAAAGCATCTTTGAGTCAAGAAGCATAAAAACAGAAAACTTGACCTCTAATCACTTAGTGAAATTAATCTCAACCTATAAGCATGAATAAGGTGTAAGAATTATTCCATAACATAGCTAACATATATAAACATCACTTAAGTTTTCTTCTCTTGAAAATATTAATCTAAAATACTTTTTTCTAATTTTCTAAAACATTTAAGTAAATCCATCAGTCATAAAAACTGACTGACCTTTAAGGATTATATCTTTTAATTTACATTCAATTAGATCATAAAATTTGCAAGAATAAAGTTAACATATATATACAATGCTCAGATTTTTCTTTAGCCATAAAAATTTCATTTGATAATTAAAATAAATACAAAATTTACCAGCAAAGCCTAGGTAGTGAGTAGTCCTAATTAAAAAATTATGTATTAAATTATTTATGCCATAAAATAATTTACAAAAAATTATTACAGATAATGGACACATAAAACCATAGGATATCCACAATTTAGCTTCAAATAAATTCAGAGTAATTCAAAACACACATTCAAGTTAAAAATTAATATTAACACTAGACATGCTAAACAATAAACATGTTTCCTTCAAACATTTTTATAAAATCAAATATGTATGATATGTTTCTGAAATTTTTATGTGACATGCTTAACATATAAATATAAGTTAGAAAAATTATAAATCATATAAAAACACATTGAAAAGTATGATTTATTCTCTCACAAATCACGTAGAGCATATCTGGTAGACATTTATAACCATGGACTACTCAGCAATCAACGAATTTTATCTTAAAACATAATGAGGATATAAAGCTAAAAATTTCCAGACATTTAGCTAAAATTTGCAGACATTTACAAAATCAAAAGACACTTTTTAACCTATAAAAAGGACTCTACAAAATACAATTACAAATCTCCCAGCAAATAAACTTTCATGAGCAGTGTTTGATTGAAAGATCATAACCTTAAAAATATTTTGAACAAAAATTTATAAAAAATCCCAAACTTTCATAACATATATATACACATCATATCCAAAAATTGCAGCAATATAATATTATTTGATTTCAAGACATTAGCAGCAACCTTATTGACTAACAAAAAACCCTAAAATTCTTTTATCGCACTCCAATAACAAAACCTTATTTTCATGAGAAGTTTCATGATATCATATGAACATAAATACTTTCAACCATAAAATAACATTGTTATAATCAAAGTAATAAACAAAATAATTTATTTTTCATTTAAACATATATGCATACACATTCACAACATAAAAGAACCATTTTCTAAAAAATTTTTGCTACAAAACAACATATATCAATCATAAAAATTCAAAACCGTGAAATCCTTTAAACTATACCTTTAATTCTTATGTTTTCTTCAATAAATATGAAGACTTGCATACAAAATCTCCAAAAAGAATTCCTTCTATTATGGCTTGAAAGAAAATAAGAGTAATGAATTTTTGGTTTTGAGGATTAGAGAGATGATGGAGGCTTTCTTGGAGAGATTTTTGAAAGGGGGTGAAGGACAAAATTTTCTTTGGCTAGAATTTAAGAGAATGAAGACTTGGAGGCTTAAAGGTATATTTATAGATTTTTGACAAAGAAGAGATTAGATGAGTATAAAAAACTCTAATTCTAATCTAATTAGGTTTTCCCTTTTTTAGATGAGTATAATCATAATCTAACGAGCTTTCTTTTTTCTTTCTTATTCACAGCAACACCGTTTTTCTTTATTATCATATATATATATATATATATATAGTATAATATATTATAGATTTATGCATAAGATTCAATGATATTATCGTTTACTTTTTTTTGTTTTGCACGGTTTTTAAACTCATATATAATATAATATAATATAATTATAATACAATATGATTATTTATACGCAACAATAATGTTTGCTCCCATGACCCAAAAAATATTAATTAATACATGTAATTATCATGACATCATAAATGTTAGAAAAATAAGAAAATATGCAACAAAATTCATGTCATTATCAAGAATATAACTTTAGGGTATATATAACTTTAAAGCATTAAAAAGATTATAAATTTAGGGCAAATTGAAACGCTTAAAAAAATAAATACTTTATGCTTATTATTATTTTTGATATAAACATCCTGAGTACATTGATCCCACGTAACTATCACCTGTGACATTACTAAACAAAAAGTTAATTTTCTTAACATAAATAATAATAGCACTTAAAATATTACATTCTAACGTTAAATTAACATAAGTGTCTACAGAAGAAAACGACAGTTGTTATGATTTTGGAGCTATAAAGATGAAGAAAAAGAAGATTAAGGAAGAGGGAATTTAGAGTTTCTGACACCTCCACTTTGGTGATTTCTTTCCTATTTTTCTTTTCAATTTTTTTTTATATTCTAAGGATGCTTGAATGTTGGTGTTGCTTACTCTTATTTTTATTCTAATTTTAATTTTATTTTTATTTATGCATTGGTTTTGAGTTCTATGGTTCTAATAGATCTTATTAATAGATTTTGCTTTATTTTTGCTCACTTGGATTATTGTTGATTATTGGAATATATGTGCTTAATGCTCCTTGTGGTTTGGCCACTTATTAGGTGTTGTTGTTGGATTAAATTGAAATTAGAAAATGTATTTTTAGTCATGCTCATAATGAGATGACATAAATAATTTGGAATAGGAATGAATCGTTATTGTATATGTGTAGTCATTATGAATGCTTAAACTTACTGAATTTGTGTCAAGTCATTCCTCATAGAAATATTGGTCTTAACTAACAGAATGTGCCTACTAGTTTATTAGAAGAGGCAAGTAGGTAATTTAGTACATTCGAATAACAATTCCATCAATTAAAACTCATTATTTAGAGGGTAAATTTAATTCAAATGAACTTAATTAGTGAAATTACATCCCTAGAGTTTTTTTTTTTTTTTTTTAGTTTTATGTACTTTTAATTATATTAGTTTCGTTTTATTTTATTTTCAATCGATTTTTCAAATAATCTTGGAGTTAATACAGTTTCGATAATTAATTAAAATTAAACATAATCTCTATGAGAACGATATCTGTATTCCGATACACTTTTTTTTGTACAATTCTGTACTTGCAGATTTTCAACAAACATGAATCCACTTCCAATGAACAAATGAAACAAAGAAGTGATAAACCGTTATTCTGCTTTTTTAAAATAATTCTTAATATTTGTGATCAAGTTGTTTTTGTTGCACTGGTTTATGTTTATGAGCAATTTCCTCAAAACATTGTTTAGTTTTTTTGAATTTATGTATGTTTGAATTGATCAGTGATATACTATGATACATCACTGATAAACTATGCTTGCAACTAATTTTTGTGATGTGTGATTCAATATATATTGAGTTTATCAGTAATGTATCATGTTACATCAACTAGAAACTATACTTGCAACTACTCTGTGATCTATGATTCAATGTAAACTAAATTCTGTAATCTATAATTTAATATATGTTAAGTTTATTATTAATGTATCTGTGATTGCACAATAAGCTAATTTTTGTGATCTATGATTTAATATATATTTGAGTCTATCATTGATGTACCATAGTACATCAATAATAAACTTTACTTATAACTACTTTTTGTGATCTATGATTCAATATATGTTAAGTTTATCAGTGATATACCACGGTACATCAATGATATACTTTATTAATTTTTGTGATCTATGGTTTATAACCGTCGTGAAATCCACATTTTGTAGTAGTGTGAGTTTATCAACAATGTGCCATGCACGGTAGTACATCAATAATAAGCTATACCTATAACTAGTCTCAGTCATTGGTTAATTATGGAATGAGACTAACTTTATAGTGGACATCGCTGAGTGGATGTGGAACGAAAACAAAAACTATACTACGCATGCAAGACAGATGTACCTTCCCATATAACTGAAAAGCTAACTAAGGATCAACTTGAAAAATCAGAAATGGATGCTTTGGTAAGCTAATAGACATCCAAGTGACAGCATTCCCTTCAAGGTTGATGCATCATTTGGTGTAGAGTCCATGTCACGGAGCAGGAGAAGGTGAACTTTGATTTTGGTGGTGAAAAGAAAAAATTAAATTCACATATAAAGACTTTGTTGTAATAACAGGGCTGAATTGCAGTGAATTGCCCAAGGAAGAATTGAAGAACTCACCGGTTGGTATGTTTGGACAAAATTGTTGAAAAAGTGGGCTCCTCATCTATTAATCTAGAAGAATATTTCAAGAATTCAAAAAACAATGATGATGATTATTTTCTCAAAGTGGTATTTTTTTTTGAGAGCTTTTTCATAGCTAAGCAAGATCGCCACGTGCTACAAGGACACTACAAGCTTCTGAATAAGAACGAGAACTTTGAAAAATATCCATGGGGAAAATTGTCTTATAATTTATTGATTGAATCAATGAAGACCGCTAGAGGATGCATGGAGAAACCTTATTGGATCTATGCAATCATTGCATGGGCTTATGAAATCGTTAAAGACTTGAGTGTAGAAAGATTTGATTCGAAAGAAGTAATTATCTCTCATTATTTTTGTAATGTTTTTTTAATTAAATAAGTTAATTAGATGTTTATGTTCCTCAATTAAATAATTTATTAGTGATTAATATATAGGATGTGCTAATTGAATACATATTGATTTACCACTAGTTTAGTTTATTGGTGATTCTCTGTTCATCATTGATTGACTGCTTTAAATATTGATTGAACATTGCAGCTTCAAGTAAAAGAGCTTGATATTGCAGAGGTTGAACATAAAGTAGAGTACTTGGAACCTTTTCTAACACAAAAGGACCGAGTATCTAAACCAGTAAGTGGAAGAAAGAGTTTCTTCAAGCAACGATGACTCTGATTTTGAAGAACTTTTGAGGACACCTCCAAGGTTAAAAGGCCAAAGTGCAGACAACCAACTCCTTACACAATTGATTGCAAAGCAAGATATAATGGAAAGACAACAACAAAAAATGTATTCCATGTTTAAACAAATATTTAATGTGGTTGTAAAAAGAGAAACGACTATATTAGAGGGTTCTCTCAATGATCATGTATATTTTCATCGCTTGTTGGTTCAATTTATCGGTGATAAACTACAGTTCTAGAACAAATTTATTAATTGGCTGGAGTTTTCCTTAAGAATTATTGTAAGAAACTAATTTCATATACTTTAATATTTTTCAGGACCAAACAATATTGGAGGATCGTATCAATCAAGTCCAAGTTAATGAAATGGAAGAAGAAATCTTTGGTAAGAAGCAGGTATGAAAAAAACAATCACCATTGATTGTTCAAATTATCACTGATAAACACTTGTCTATCACTGATAAACTAATGCAGAAATACTGATTGGCTGGATTTTTCTTTTGAGAATGAATGGTAGAAGTTAATTTCACATACATTGAAATTTCAGGACCAAGAACAGATTGCTGAAGAAAGAAATCAAGAAAGGATAAAGGTGAAGAAATAGTTTGTAGAAATGATTAATGATGAGTAGGTGAATTTAATTCACAATTTTCTCAGGTTTATCACTGATATACGATTAGTTATACCTGCGTTTAATTTTAGTCAACGTTTTGATATGAACGTTAATTTCCTTTTCTTTAGGGCATCAACAAATCATCTGAAAAGAAGAGAGACAAAGAACCATGAAATAAAATTAAATACACAAGAAAAAGAAAGTGTCTTGTAAGGTTAGGAGAAAAGAAAGTAGTGAAAAAGGAGGCTGTTCATCCAAAGGAAACAAAATTAAGAGCAAAAGAGCAAATCAAACCCCCAGCATCACTGCAATATCGCTTCACAACAAATTATGGTTCAACGGAGGGCATGAAAATTATTGAGAATGTTGAATTTTGAGACATGAAAATGTTATTTTAGACTTCTTAGTTATTTTTGTAACAATAGTGAATGTTTAAGTTATATGAACTTACATACGTAAATATTTCTTAATAATCTTGGATGTTGGAAGTCTAAAATTTTGATTGATTATTGGAAAATTTCATAGTTGGTAATAGTTGTTGGCGCGAGCTGTCTTTAGGCAATGATAACTAATTGGAGTAATTATAGGATGGGATTAGATTATTATTTGATTCCTTCGCGCAATTGATTCTGATAATTTCCTTCCCTTAGTAGGGAGCTCTTAGTTGTGTACAGTTTTTTTTTTTCTTTTTCCTTGTACTGCTGTATATATTGTAGTTGTATGTGCTGCTATGAATGAGACGGAAAAAATAAGATTTTTCCCAGTAAACGTATTATCAGAGCAGTGATCTTGGATCTGTGCTTCAAAAAAAAAAAAGGAAGAAGGCCTTTTTTTTTTTGGAGACTATGGAAGACCCACCATCTGACATAGTGCAACACAATAAAGATTTTGCTGGCTCCATATTAGACGATCTGACGGCAAGAATGACAGAAGTTTTATCCCAGAACCAGGCTCAATCCCACACACCAACATATGACCTTCCTACTGGTCAGATTGGCATCAAGTAGGACGGCACCAACTATGCTTTATGGTCACAAGTTGTCAAGATGTATATGTTTGGCAAAGACAAACTGGGATATGTCAATGGAGACTTCCCACAGCCTTCATCAATGGACCCTAGTTCTCAAAAATGGAGGATTGAAAATGTAATCGTAAAAGGATGGTTGATCAACTCGATGGACCCGTCCTTGATCGGCAATTTTATTCGCTTCCCAACTGCACAAATGGTATGGGATTCCATTGCTACATCTTATATTAATGGAACTGATACATCTCAAGTTTATGATTTGAAAAAAAGGGTGACTAGAATGAGGCAAGATGGAGGATCTATTGAAAAGTACTATAATGATATGCATGCGAGGCTTATGGAGGGAGATTGATTTTCGTCATCCTAACCCAATGAAGTGTGCCGATGTTATTCAGAAATATAATTTGATCCTACAAGAAGATAAGGTTTATATATTTCTGGATGGTTTAGATGACAGATTGGACAAGATTCGAAGTGATGTACTTCAATTACGACCATTTCCTACAATCAAGCAGGCCAACGCCCATGTTCGAGGAGAGGATATTAGACAAGTGGTGATAATGACAGGCACAATGACTACTACCGGCGCTGTCATGGCATCTAAGGGAGTTAAGGATGGGCAACCACAACCGCAAACTCTTCAAATTACCAAAAACATGTTCAATGGGAAAACCAAACACAGCTTCCAAGGCTAAAGGACAATCGGGAGCAAGTGGATGTACTCATTATGGGAATGCAAAACATACCCGTGAAACTTGTTTTAAGTTACATGGGTACCCGGAGTGGTGGAATGAGTTGAAGGCATGAAAACAACGAGAAGCCGTTGCAAATGGAGGTTCGGGACGAGCAGTCATGGTAACAACTAAACCTCATCTATCACTTATTCCTCAAGAAGAATTCTCAAATAACTCAACCATTCCCAATAATCAAAGGTAATTGTGGTTACGTATTATTGAGTTCTAACCAAGATGATTGTAGTGGTTGGATAATTGACTCGAGGGCAACTGACCATATGACATTCAATCCAACTGACTTTATCAAAATCACTCAACCAAGGGGGACTAGTATTGACAATGCAAATGGGATTACATATCCAGTTATAGGGTCTGGAACCGTTACTCTCTCACCTTCCCTCTCCTTGTCAAATACATTACTAGTTCCATCTCTTTCAAACAAATTGATGTCTATTGGTCAAGCTACTGAGGAGCTAAATTATGTTGCTCTAATCTACCCAACTTTTTGTCTTTCCAGGATATTCTCACCAAGGAGATCATTGGGCGTGGTTCTAGAGAGGGGGGTTGTATTACATAGGTGATTTTAATTGTGGCAAAGCTAATACTATGAATCACACCATCAGTAGCAAAGAGAGGCAGATTTGGCTATGGCATAATCGTTTGGGGCATCCATCTTTTTGGTTACATGAAGTTTTTATTTCCAGACTTATTTTCAAATGTAAATGTTCCAAATTTCCAGTGTGACACTTGCATTTTAGCTAAGAGTCATCATGTACCCTTCTCCATAAGTTAGAATAAATGCGATGTTCCTTTTGCACTAATTCATTCTAATGTTTGGGGACCCTCCCTAATCACTACTTAATCTGGCACTCGTTGGTTTGTAACTTTTGTGGATGATTGTACTCGAATGACGTGGTTATACCTGTTGAAACATAAAAATGAAGTGTTTGGTGTGTTTCAAGTCATTTCATGCCATGATTAAGACCCAATTCTTAGCAAAAGTTCAGATTCTTCATTTAAATAATGGCAGTGAATATGATAAGCAAGAGTTTCACTCATACTTCCATATTAACGGTCTCCTCCATTAAACTTCCTGCACCTAGACGCCATAACAAAATGGAATTGTTGAATGGAAGAACAAGCATATCTTAGAGACAGCACGTGCTCTTTTGATAGGAGCAAAAATGCCTAGCTGATTTTGGGATAGTACTATAGCTACTGCAGTACATCTACTAAACCGGATGCCTTCAAAGGTATTAGATTTTGAAACACCATTACAAGTCCTTTCTCATCATGTCACTTTACAAACCATGTTGGTGATTCTTCCACGAACCTTTGGATGTGTGGCCTATGTTCATATCCATAAAAATCAACATACTAAACTTGATCCATGTGTAGTTCATTGTATTTTTTTGGGATATGCTGCAAACAAAAAGGGGTATTGTCGTTACAACCCAGTCACCAATCGCACATATATCACCATGGACGTTACCTTCATGGAATCTGAGACTTTTTTTTTCCACATCAACATCCAATTCTTCTCTTCAGGGGGAGATACAAGGTTAAGAGCAAAATTGGTGGAGCCTACCTTTTGAGGACACTCAAATACAGACAACTGATGAACAAGAAGTGGCATCTATTGTCACACTAGTGGTTGAAGAAACGTCAACATTTGAAGAATCTAAGATGGCGGTTGAAATAGTGACACTAGAAGAAATTAATGGCACTAAATCATCAGAAACTGAAATTAAACACCCCTACTCTTTAGAACCTGACCCATCTCCTGAGAATATTCTTGAGGTAAGCTCTCCTACTACACCTTCTTCTAATAATGATTTGGATACTTCTGTGGGTTATCATCTACCTTTTAGACACAATCGCAGCAAGCCACCAAATCAGTATTCACCGGATTTCACCGAAGGAAGATCCAAATACCCAATTGCAAATTATGTATCCTCTCAAAAGCCATCAGAACTGCTAAAGGCATTTGCAAATAGATTGTCCTCCTGCCATGTTTCGAGCAGGGTTCAAGAAGCTTTAACGGACCCAAAATGGATTCAAGCAATAAAAGAGGAGATGGAGGCTCTACAAAAAAATAAAACATGGGCTCTTGTCCCTTTGCCAAAGGAAAAACAAACTGTAGGATGTAAGTGAGTATTCTCCATTAAACACAAGGCGGATGGATCTGTCGAGAGGAACAAAGCGAGGTTGGTGACCAAAGAATATTCACAAACTTACAGGGTAGACTATCAAGAAACCTTCTCTCTTGTGGCAAAATTGAATGCTGTTAGAGTGTTATTATCTCTTGCAACCAATCTGGATGGGCCGTTACATTAGTTTGATGTAAAAAATGCATTTCTTCATGGCGACCTAGCTGAGGAAGTTTACATGGATACTGTCGGAGAATATTGAGTGATTCTAAGAATATTGAAAAATTATGTCAGAGAATATTGAGTGATTCTAAGAATATTGAGTAATAATTTCTTGATTTAGTCAAATGTATATCTTTATGATCTTGTACCATATATAGGCTGATTTGATTAGGATTATTTTTTATTAGGATTATTTTTAGGGATACAATTGTATCCTATCTTGCTTTCCTTTTATGTTCTTATTTTTTTTGGCCTATAAATAGGCTGCTGTAATATGCTGAAGATGAATAAGATCATTGTCTAATTCCCAATCTTTGTGATATGGTATCAGCGCTTTAAGTTTTTCCTGGGAATTGAAACGTTTGTTACTGTTTTACGGAGCATTTTTTCTTCAGACTTTGTTGCTAGAAAAGTTATCTCACCTCTGATCATCTCTTTCCCTTTCAAGGAGAAGTAAACGCTGCCTGTGGTTGGTAGTTCTTGTTGCCTATAGTTGGTCATTCTTGAAGGATAGACCAGAATGTCTGAAGTCTCACAAAACAGTGCCCAGCCAGAGGAGCCAGTGGTTCAGTCAGCCATTGGAGACCTACAAAACGTGCAAGCTGCCTACAGATTGAATGTCACAAATTATTTGAAGTGGTCCCAGTATGTGCGAACATTCTTGAAGGGAAAAGGCAAGCTCAGTCACCTACTTGGAACAGGGCCTAAGAAGGGAGATCCAAAATTTGCTGCTTGGGATGAAGAGGATTCCATGGTTATGTCATGGCTATGGAATGCTATGGCACCCGAAATTAGTGACACAGTCATGTTTTTAACCACAGCCCAGGAGATATGGGAAGTAATTAGGCAGACCTACTCCAAAGTAGATGACGCTGCTCAAGTGTTCGAAATCAAGGTGAAGATCGCTGCAACAAAACAAGGTAACAAATCTATAACTGACTATGTAAATCAGTTAAAAAATTTGTGGCACGAATTGGATTATTACCAGGTTCTCGAGATGAAAAACAGTGAGGATGCTGCTACACTAAAGGCGTTCATTGAGAAGGAAAGAACTTATGATTTTTTGGCTGGGCTCAATACGGAATTTGATCCCGTAAGAATCCAGATTTTAGGCAAAGGGATATCTTCATTAAACGAGGCAATTGCAACCATTCATGCTGAAGAAAGCAGGAGGGGAGTCATGTTGGAGGTGCAGCCTTTGGAGGGATCTGCCCTACTTGCAACCGGTTCCAATCAACAAGGCACAGGGAGGAGTATAACTGCTATTACA
>CAMOHE010044576.1:42756-66760 GCA_946598075.1 Artocarpus hirsutus
GAATGACCAAAAGGAGAGAGAGGTACTTAAGGATAAGTTATCCAAGGAATTCGAGATGAAGGATCTTGGCAGGCTAAAGTACTTCTTAGGAATCGAAGTTGCCCATTCAAAGGAAGGAATCTTCATTTCACAACATAAGTATGTGATCAACTTATTGAAGGAGACAGGAAAAACAGGTTGCAGGCCAGTTGAAACACCCATTGAGCCGAATCACAAGCTCGGAGAAGCTGTTGATGATGAACTGGTGGACAGAGGATTGTATCAAAGACTTGTTGGGAAGTTAATCTATCTTTCACATACAAGACCTGATATAGCTTATGCCGTCGGGGTTGTGAGTCAATACATGCAAAACCCAAAAGAAGTCCATCTCCAAGCGGTCAATAGAATTCTTCAATACTTGAAGTCGAGTCCCGGACGAGGATTACTCTTCAAGAAGGGAGCTAGTATGAACTTAGAAGTGTACACAGATTCAGACTATGCGGGATCAATTTCAGACAGGAGATCAACCTCAGGCTATTGTACATTCCTGGGTGGAAACCTAGTCACATGGAGGAGCAAAAAGCAGCCAGTAGTTGCAAGATCAAGTGCAGAGGCAGAGTTTCATGCCATGGCTCTAGGAATTTGTGAATTGTTATGGTTGGGAATAATTCTAAAGGATCTTGGAATTTCAGTTGAAAAGCCGATGAAGTTGTATTGTGACAACAAATCAGCCATCAATATTGCGCATAATCTAGTACAACATGATCGCACTAAACACGTGGATATAGATCGACACTTCATAAAAGAGAAGCTTGATAGTGGACTAATATGCACTCCATATGTCTCTACAGGAGGACAATTAGCAGATGTACTAACAAAAGGATTAGCCAACCACACATTTCAGAAGATTATCAGCAAGCTGGGAATAGAAAACATCTATTCTCCAACTTAAGGGGGAGTGTCGGAGAATATTGAGTGATTCTAGGAATATTGAGAAATTATGTCAGAGAATATTGAGTGATTCTAAGAATATTGAGTAATAATTTCTTGATTTAGTCAAATGTATATCTTTATGATCTTGTACCATATATAGGCTGATTTGATTAGGATTATTTTTTATTAGGATTATTTTTAGGGATACAATTGTATCCTATCTTGCTTTCCTTTTATGTTCTTATTTTTTTTGGCCTATAAATAGGCTGCTGTAATATGCTGAAGATGAATAAGATCATTGTCTAATTCCCAATCTTTGTGATAGATACTCCACCTGATATACTATCTCCACTAAGAACAGGGTTGTATGCAAGCTACAACGAACTCTATATGGGCTAAAACAATCACCTCATATGTGGTTTGGTCATTTTAGCATGGCTATGAAAAAATATGGGTTTCAACAAAGTAACTCAGATCATACCTTGTTCCTAAAACACTGACAAGGAAAACTAACAGCCCTTATAATCTATGTGGATGACATGATCATTACAGGAGATGAAACGGACGAGATCGCTAGACTTCAAGAACAATTGGCGGCTGAATTTGAAATGAAGAACCTTGGAGGGCTCAAGTATTTTCTGGGAATTAAAGTGGCAAGATCAAAACAAGGTATATTCCTTTCTCAAAGGATATACATACTAGACCTACTATCAGAAGTTGGGCTATTGGATTGTAAGCCTGCTGATACTCCAATCATTCAAAATCACAAACTCAGAGAGCAGATTGATTAGGTGCCAACAAATAAAGAAAAATATCAAAGGTTGGTTGGTAAGTTAATTTACTTATCCCATACTCGTCTAGACATTGCTTCTGCAATAAGCATAGTAAGCCAGTTCATGCACCATCCGACTGAAGATCACATGCATGCTATAGTACGGATTCTTCGCTGTTTAAAATCTTCTCCTGGAAAAGGACTGATGTTCTCTAAGAATAACCATTGTAATATTGAATTGTATATACATGCAGATTGGGCAGCGAGTATTGATGATAGGAAGTCAACATCATGATACTTTACCTTTGTAGGAGTTAATTTAGTCACATGGAGAAGCAAGAAGCAAAAGGTGGTATCTTTATCTAGTGCTGAGGCTGAGTTCAGAGGAATGGCCAAAGGTCCTTGTGAGCTTCTTTGGCTTAGAAGATTGTTAACTGAAATAGGCATAGCTCCTAGCTCCGAGTTGAATCTATTTTGTGATAATAAAGCAGCCATTGATATCACACATAATCCAGTCCATCATGATCGCACTAAACGCATCGAGGTAGATCAACAGGTGGATATTCTTACAAAGGTTGTCTCAAGCAAGGTCTTCTACAACTCACTTGACAAGTTGGGCATTAGAGATATCTATGCACCAACTTGAGAGTGAGTGTTGGCATGAGCTGTCATAAGGCCATTGATAACTAATTGGAGTAAGTATAGGATGGGATCATATTGTTATTTGATTCCTTTCTTCAAGAGATTCTGGTAATTTCCTTTTCTTACAGATAGGGAGCTCTTAGCCGTGTACAGTTTTTGTTCTTTGTCCTTGTATTGCTATATATATTGTAGTTGTATGTGCTGCTATGAATGAGAAGGAAACAAGAACATTTTTCCCAGTAAACAATAGTCTTTGAAAATATTTGTTATTTCAATAGTCCTAAAGTATAGTTCATCATTGATGTTCCATGGTTCATAAATGATGTACCATAGTTTATCAGTAGGTGGATAGAAGTATTAGTATATGTATGTTTTATAAATGGAGAATGTATGGATAAAAAACTATAAAACGTAACTTCCCTTGAACAAGTTTATCTAAGATAATGAACGATTAGATTTAATTTCAAAAGAGTGGTGGAACATAAAACTTCAACAGAGGTATATACATGAACTGTTAATTGTTAAGAGGAATAAGCTCCTGAAGCAAGTTATTAATATGAAATATGAACATATACTTGTTCCATTCCAGTATGTTTTTTAAAGTTCATCAGTGTACTATAGTACATTATTGACAAACTATATATCTCAATTATATCTGCAACTAACTTGTGAAAATGATTCAATATCATTGATAAAACTGTATTCTTCTGTGTCATTAGTTATTACAAGTTAGGAAAATAAAACCAATGAAAAACAAAATTGAATGTTGAATACAATAATAAATATGTAATGTATTCATAAAACCTTGGTAAATCATAGATGCACTGTACTTTATCTTTGACAAAGTCCAACAGTACATTAAAAGGGGTATCAATATCCATATACAGTAAAAAGACATTCGATGAATGGTAAAGAATAAAATAGTCTCGGTATCTATATAACTGCAATATCAGTAAATCAGAAAGAATGACTAAAAACGAAATCGTCTATCCATTGGTTTTGGTACAACTTCATCTTGGTTGCCACCCTCAAAGCAATAGGAATCAAGTTCTCGCAAGTTTTCCTGTTGCATCCATATTCTTTGTACCAACCACACCACATTGCCGTTTCAACTTCACCAGTGGACGGTATATGCTGCTTCTTCAGTCTTCCTGCCTCTCGCCTTGTTTTTCGTGGCAACAAAAAGTTTTCGAGCACTTCGTCAGGAGTAATCCATTCACTTGAACTACCCAATGAATAAATATTGCACTGTAAGTAAAAGCATATACATCCATAAAGTAGTAACTCGAAAGGAAAGTGTGCGCGCTAAGATGTAGCTTGCTAATCACTGCACAAGCATGGGGACAAGGGGTTTTTGCAGAGTTACACACCCTACAACAACAGCTTCTTTGTTCCATGACCACTACAAGCTTGAAATTTCCTTGCACAACTGTAAAATGGTTCTTGTCATTCTGTTGCACCTTTAAAATAACATGACAAACTCCTTTCGTACATCATTGATCAACGATGGTACAATATTTAGTTGATACTGTAATGAAACCACTGATAAACTGAGACATAAAGCAAAAGATTAGAAACTTACCTCCATGTGTCGTCCAAGTTGGATGTGATCAGACAATTGTTTGTCTGCCCAAGGAATTATATTTGAAGATATACACTCTGCTTCTATCCTCCACTTAACAAGTTTGTAGTAATTTTCTAATGAACTCAATCAAAGGCACAATTAGAAGCTCCCTTGCATCCTTTAGAACAACATTTAAGCTTTCGGAAAGATTGGTGGTCATGATGGTGTACCTTCTCTTTCTAAAATGATTGCGTGCCCACTTATCACACCCTGTATTTTGAAGATAAAGTCTGAATGTCTGGTGCCACTTGCTTCAAATTTCACATCTCTTGTTCCAAAACACATAGCTTTTAGGCCCCTAGTGCATCGATTGAAAAATGGCATAACTAAGAGGGTGCTTGTACATTTACAAATTACACTACATACAGTGGACACAAAATCCATGGTCTGCATTGGGAAAGATAAGTGACACCGCTTTGAGGATGCTTTTTTTTTTTTTTTTTTGTTCTGTCAGAAACAATCACCAAGTCTTTGAGGCCAAGAACAACACCCATCAAGTGACAAAGAAACCACTCACACGAGTCACCGATCTCATTGTTAACAATGCCAAAAGCCAGAGGAAAGAGGTGATTGTTTGCATCTAGACAAGACGCTATGAGGAGAGTTCCCAAGTACTTGTTCTTCAAGAATGTGCCATCAGCAGACATTGTCGTGCCTTACAATGATGCCAACCCTCAATCGGAGCAGCGAATGAAATAAAAAAGTTACTTGAAACTACCATCTTTCTTGCTCTCATATGCAATGACCGTTTATTCAACAGTAAACTTACAGATATTTTATTCATTCTCTTTAAGATTATCAGTGATGTATACTGATAAACTACACCTGCAAGGAACTTTTTTGAACATCAGAAGAGTTTATCATTGACTAACAGTGAGACGTCAATGGTAAACCTCCACAGAAACAACACATTCTACATGAACATTTTTTAAAAAAACTTTCGAACGATTTACCAAGACTTGTGGTAATCAAAGCATAACAAAAGGATGGTAATTGAGCATATGAATCCTCTGAAGGCCCTTGAAATGCCTCCAATGTGTAATATCTGAAAAATTTATAAGTTTAAATCTACAATTTAATCAAGATTTAAATAATAAATTTCGTTAGCAAAACTTCATGTTTTGTAATTATGAAATTAAATGACTAAGATATAAGGAAATTTCATGTACATAATGTGTGCAAATTTTTGTGAATTAAGGTGTATTTTATATGTACAAATTTTGTGAGTTAGATACTCCAAATTTGTTAAGTCCCTTCAGAAACGAAATTTAATATCATATGGATTATGTTAAAATTAAATTTTTTGTAATAAAAATACACATAAAGTAAATATGGGATAATAAATTAAAATATCATGCTAAAGTCCTAAGCAGTATAAAAGTTGACTATATACCAATCAGTTAAGCTAGTATAAATATTGCATCTATAGTCCACCCAGTGATAGTATTAGTCTATAGAGACACTCAAAGTAGTTAAGTTAGCAACACAATAAAATTATATAGAATTAGTTCCCATATAGACAGATGAATTATTGTTGATAAGAATTAAATGTACTAAGATATTTTTAGACTGACAAGAGAAATATCTCCTCTAAACCGTAATGTCAAAACAAGAAAAATACAATTGTGGTTGAAGTTGGACTATTAAAATTAAACCTAGTACACTAAGTGTACTTTGACCTTATCCAAATTGGACCTAAAAAATTGTGCAAAAATTCCTCTAATCTTCTTTACCAATCTAGTTTTTGTAAAGGTTTTTAAGCAAATTTTTTCTTGTAATTAAATCCCTAGGATTAAGCTCTATAAATGCTAAGGGTTCATTTTAAAGATTTGTTTGTTTCTTTTCCTCCAAGTTAGTTCATGAAGCAAATTTCTCTCAATTTTTCCCTCTCCCAAAACTGACCCCTTCCTAGCCTATTTTCTCTCAAAGTTTTGATGATTAAAGACCTTAAATCATCAGCTGAAGTAAGCTCAAGATTTTTGGTATCAATCCAAGGACGTTTTAACATAAAAATCAAAACTTTGCTTAAGCTCATTCAAGGTTTAATGTTTGTTTTAAATAGATCTTTATTGTGGTGTTTTGATCTTGTTGCCAAGGACTTTTTAAGGAGTTTTTAAGCTCACGTAGAGAGATTTGTACTTTGGACCCCATAGGTAAAATCCTAATGCTCTAGCTTTGTTCAAAGTTTGTGTTTGAATTTATTATGGGTTGTAAAAATGTGATGTAGACTTTGACATGCAAAGGACTTTTATGATGTGATTGCTCTATAGGATATATGTTCATGGATATATGCTTGTTGGGCTTAGATTAAGGTTTTTAGATTAAAAAGTAAACTTATTCTTCTTACAAGTAAGATTATTTTTTACCAATAAGTAAAGGTTATGTTCATGAAGTTTTCATTTATTTTCTTTCTAGTTAGTGAGATTGAGATTAAGGCTTCAAGTTTAAGCAAGCTCAGTAATGGCTACAAAAAGTCAGGTCATTAAATAATGCAAGTTCTCTTGCTCTCCATGCTTTGTAATAGCTAATAGTAACTGCATGATTTCTACGCATATACTTCATAATGGCATTGGGGCCTATCCGTTCTTCACCACCCTCCTTATATTTGTTCTTTACATACTCGCTAATAATGATATTACTAGCTTGCTTGTAATCTCCCCAAAGTACAAAAATGGTCTTTCACATATTTCCTAATATTCTAAACCTCACTACAACAATACCTTGAAACCCACACATACCATTGACATTCATCATCAACACATTGAAACTAAAGGCACTCACCATTAGATTTAGTGGTTTTGATTTCAAAATTTTGCTCTATAGCTTGCAGTTGCAAAATCTTTTGGACCTCCACTTTGCTAAAGAAAACATCCTATCTTTTATATCATAAAGTTGTTGCGGCTCATCAACATCATAAACGTGTTGCACGGTATTTGTTGACCGTGAGGAAGAAGCACTTTGGTCACGAGCTCTAAATACCTCTTGCAACACACAAGGTCCAGTAGAAATGGTCACGACTAGTGGACCACCCATTAGACTACAGTTCTTCAAAGACTTGAAGCAAAAAAAGCAAGCCTTTGTCATGCTTATCTCCAAAATACTAAACGTTGACATGTCTATTTCTATGGCTACCATCAACTTGACCTCATAATTGGAATCTAGCCGTATTTCATCATATAAAATCTCGACCAGCTTGAGATAAGTGACAGTATCATCTAAAATCACTTCCAAGCAGCAACCGTCAACATAGCGGTTGTTGTCATCCCATTTGCCATCATGAGAAACAACATGATTAATATTCCCCACACCTACAAAGTCAATCTTAACAGAAAATCAGAAATGATTATATTACAGTACAAGGATTACAAGGATTAATCAATGATTAACCACAGCTTTATGGTTTATCAGTGATGTACCATGGTATATCATTGATACACTGATACCAATATAAAAACATTAATACATTATCCAAAATATAGCAAGATGGATCAAAAGGCAATTTTGCTCAAATTTGAAGAACAAAATTCCAGAAATTAAAAAAAAAAACACAAATCAAAGGCTGATACAAACTATGAACCCAAACGAAACAAATACAACGCTTGCTTGAATCTAATTAAAAAAAAGCAAACAGTAAATTGAAATGAAACAAATTGAATACCAAAATCAGACCTAATCATACAAACAATAATCAGACATGATCATACCTAATAATAGCAAACAACAAAAACGAAATAAATTAAAAATTTTAAAGTTCTACATCAATTAAAATACATGAAAAAGGGGAAGAGAAAGAAAGGTTTTGAGAACAGATTGAATCAAATAATCAAAAACATTTTTAAGAAATGAATTGAATTAAAAACTGAACAAATCAGAAAACAAATTAGAACGAAATTGAAAATCAGGGAAGCAAAAATTAGAAAAGTACTGAGATTAAGAGGAGCCAAACCTCGTTGGAGAAAGAGAATCTGAAATCTGGAATTCGAGATCCAAAACTGAGATTAAGCTCTATAAAGCGCTTGGAGAGAGAATGCAGGAAAGAAAATTTGAAGCTAAGGTTAATTTTGGACGACAGAAAAAATTAAAAAATCCAACTGGCTACATCCCTTATTACTGAAAATTTGGGACGTAAATTTTGGGTTGGATGGCCGTTGTTCAGTGCTGTTTAAATGTTTTTAAAACTTGTGAAGTGGTCCTTGCTCATTCACACAGGGCTTCATGTGTCTCATGTCACTCGGGTCAGAGTGCAAGTTAGTGATACTTTCAACTAGTAGATTCTAGCCATCTACGGTGCGGTATTCTACTGCTTGGCCTAGTAGTACGACGCTTGCATTGCTCTCCTACAGCCCCTTTTTACAATTTAGTTTTACTTCAATAAGTTTTGACAAAATGATATTTATTACAATATTTCATTTAATATTTAGATGATACAAATTTAACGTGATGGTATGGTAGTTAATTTATTATTACTTGTTAAACCATTGTCTTATGTGACACATTTAAAGATCCTTATGTAGAAACAGTCGTTAAATGTGTCTTCATAAAAAAATAATTGATTTTTTTTTCTAGTTTTTTCAAATGAACTATCCCATATGTTGATTAAATTGTCTAAATTAATGTTACATTCCACATATATTCATCAACAATTTAAGTATAACTTTAAGTACAAGGGTCATTCTTTAGTAAGTATTCTCATAAATAGTGCACGTTTTTTATTTGTTAGATTAGGCCAAAAATAACTTCTTTTTTCCCAATAAATCTGAGTATCTATCTGGTAGGTTATGTTTTTAGTACACGTCCAAGAAATCTCCTACGAACAATATTTACAAGTGAAGTTTTGATACTTAATGTCATTTTCCTCAGTAAATGGTCCCTCATTAAATCAATCCAGTTACAAAAGTCCCTCACTGACCTTTAAATTCATCAATATCCGCATAACTCTTTCCACGAAGATTATATCCCTCGTGTAATAAAAAATGCAAATCTTCATTCCACATTCCCTTTTTAGCATGGAACTTTCTTGGCTAGAAAGAGAAAGCCAAGTCATGCAATTGACACAAATAGCAAGTGAAATATGTGGAGAAAGCCTAGTCAATGAGTACTTTATTCACTGGTAGACGTATTCTTAAAAGAATATGAAGGGATTCCTTTGGAGTAAAATCCTACAATTGTAGACTGTTTGACAGCCTCGTCCGGAAATATAATTTGCATCTCCAACCATTATTTCAATAGTATTTCCTTTCATATGTACACGGTATTTTAAGTTCCAATCTTATTTATTTAATAAAAATCTAGTGTTTATCTTTATGCTCAATAGAAAGGCATTTCTATTTCCCTCTTAGGTTTTGCTTTTGTAATAGTACGTCCTTTATATATAGACTATTAATTATATTGAAGACAATTTGCGGTTGTTGTAAAATTATTTTTTTGTCCTATATTAGAGTAAGTTTGGTGGTGTGTAGCTAGGTTGGAGGTAAATAAAAATAATAAAAAAAACCAAAATTTTCCAAATAGATTATCGGCATGTGGGAAACAAACCCAAAAGAGAGAGAGAGAGAGAGAGAGAGAGAGAGATCAATCTATTAGACAAGTTCCTAATTCTACGTACCTTCTGCTTTGGATTAGTGTAACGCTCTCTCTAAGTGGGCCTTGGCTATTATGCATGTGGTTGAAATCTGTTCCGTACGTGGGAAAGATCCATATTTCCATGGGGTCTTGTCCCATTCAGTTGAGCAATTGAAAACTCCCTCCAATCGAATACATACTTCAATATTTCCTGTGCAAATTGCTTATTAACATCCTCTGTTCCCTGCGAAAGGTAGCAAGTCAATTGATGGTTTCTCATCTATGTTTGTTCCGATTTCTAGATTGCTTATAGCCCCAGATCAGCATGCATGACTCATCAGATTTTTGTAGTTAAGTAATGGCCACCTTATTGTAACGTACAAAAAGTCCCACATCAGTTAAATAGAGGACCGAAGAGCAGTACTTGTATCCTGGGCTGTCCACCTCTCAACAATAGCTCTTTTAAGACGTCAGTGGGACCCTCAAAGGAGCCAATCCATGACGGGGGCGTCACGCGATTAGGTGGAGGAGAATGTAACGTACAAAAAGTCCCACATCGGCTAAGTAAAAGACCGAAGAGCAATACTTGTATCGTAGGTTACCCACCTCTCAACAAGAGCTCACCTATTTGCATGGCCTATGTATTGTTTACGAAATCTCCGATTCTGTATTTTGTGCTTCTGCCATAATAATTAAATTTTGAATATCACTGATTCATTGTCATGGCATACGTGGTTCCCATCTAGGTACAGTTAAATTCATAATGCGTTGGAAAATTTCTCATAAATCAATCAATGATCAAAATATCTATCATTTTACAACATCAAATTCACTAAGCAGAACCCCACATTGCCTTCCATTTTCCTTTTTTTTTGAAAAAAATTTTGCCTCGACTGATACATTTTTAAAACGATCGCTTAACTAAACAATCAAAGATCCAAGCGTTTTCTTCTACAAAATTGGAATTTCTGTCTCTTTGCAGCAGAGTTCTATCTTTTATCGTTGTCAGCGGCAGAGGCCCGTGCTGTTCTCCGACACACCACCACCCAATATGTATAAGCCACAGTTACAGCCACAACACAGACACCAGTATAGACACAAACGGTTGTAGCACATACATAAAGATACCTGAAATAAACTCCCGAGTATAAAGCTCCAACAAAAGTGAAGATATTATGGAAAACATTTCAAAAATTAATATCAGATGCACCATAATCAGAGAGAATTTATCTCTTTCCTCTAAATGCATAGATTTGAAAGATCACCAAGGAAAGGTCGATTCTCAGACAGGAATATGCAGTAATACAAACTACTACTATACAGCAAGTATGCAGTAATACAAACTCCTACTATACAGCAAGTATACGTACATATAACTTATAAGTACATTTTGCTCTCAATGTTTGGTGAGAATTCTAAATCTTGAGGGCCCTAGTATTGATGATAATATGATATACGTATTTGTTGCTATAAAATTCCTAGACAAGAAAATAAATAGCTACTATAGTTTCTAACCGTGCTATTATTTGTTAAATGGTGGATTTGAAGTTGTTATCGGTTCCTCTTGTTCTAGCTGATTTGGCACACTGACGTCCAAGCCTTTTTGCTTCCAAAAATGGTTTTTTTTTTTAATTATTTTTCTAAAAGCTTGTGTTACGACCATCAATCAAACAAAAAGTAAGCAGGCTTTAGAAACTGCATGGTAAATGTGTTATGTAAATAAAACTTACTTCGGTGAAAAAACACTCCAGATGAAGAGGTGGTTTCTCATTAGTATCAATACGATGGTATAGGCTGTCAACAAAATGGAGTTCAAGCCCAGTGGAATCAGACAAGTAAAGCCAAGCGTGCTCTTAAGGAGTTCTCCCAAATCCACGTTCGAGGGAAGTGCAAGATAGTTGCTGCTCTTAACAGAAATGTAAATAACCATACTAAGAATGGCCAACATTGGGGAACCATAGGTAATCATGAACATCAAAATCCCAGATAGTACGGTTGAATGACTTGAGACGCCCTGAGAGTAAAATAATGCTAAAAAACTTAGATAACCCAAGTTTTCTGTAAACAAGATCATACTAAAGATAGCCACTTGAAATTAGTTCCTTGTTAAAAATAAAAATGAAAGAAAAAGTACAATGTATGCCACGGTGAAACAGGACATACTATAAAAGCGCCAGCAATATCAATGGAAGCTAAAGAGTTGCTGTTCCCTAGAGCATAATGTCCTGCCATCCCCATATAGTAAACTGCCGCAATCTAAGTTCAAACATACAGCACAAGATTAGTACCCAAAATAAAAATCCACGCCTTTTTCATACAATGAACATAAAAATCCACCTTATAGCAATAATGCAATAACTAGTAAGACGCCTTTGACTTTTTCACCTAGTGAGCAACTTAGTACGTGCACTACACAAAACCATCAACTATGTCTTTATTGATCGGTCTTCTGGCATAAACTAAATTCTCTCATGGAAGAAGTGAGCATTATCTACCAAAATAAGATGATTTTGTATCTAACCTCAACCCACTGCTTGTACTGTAGCCCACTGTAAAAAGAGTACAACATGCTCAGGAAAACTTGCACAAGGAGCAGTAAAATAGGCATCGAATTAATCGGTTGTTGGAGTACCAACTGCAGAAGAGACCATGAGCATACGTATGCCCACCCAATCACGAATAAGGAATTTGTTAGTTCGGCTAGCTGAGACTTACTGTGAAGTTTGGGATCAGATGCTGTCACGTCAGAGTTATGATATGAGCATGTTTTGAAAGTCAATAGAGATGATAACCATGGTAATGCCACAACAGTACCGAGTGTGGTGAAACCCAAAACCATATAGATCGTTTGGACCAACACTGTTGCACTATAACTGGATGATGCTAATGCGCTACCCTGATATTTCATAATATGGTGCAAAACCAACAATCCAGGAGTCAAAAAGCAAACTCCAATTACTTTAACAAAATTTCTATTAATTTCCCATGTAGAAAGAGAAATAAGGCTTAAAATCATCACGAAGATGCCTGTGACTAGCTGAACTGCTTTTACATAATCACCCCCAGCCTGCTCTAGCCACTTAGATATGTCGGGAAGACTAGTCCAATTCACACCTCCTTGATGCCAGCCTCTTAAGATCCTTCCAGAAGCAAGAAGCAAAGCAATGGAAGTTGTTTGAAAACAACTAGATTTGTTTTGTCCCTTGAACAAGCTAAAGAAACTCTCTGCTCTTCCAACTTTAAGAGACTGTATTGCTTTGCGCAGTAATAACAAAGTCAACGTGGAAGTAACAAAATGCCATATGTATTGCTCTTCCTCAACCATAGAACTTGATCCCATACTTATGACAAGCATAAGAACAACACCAAATGTAAAGGCCTCATCTAAGTGCCATGTATTCATGGTACTATTCCCAAAGTTGGAAAGGGATGTCCTCTCTCTGCCAAAGACTTCTTTGCACATTAAACAGAAAAGGCTCAGCAATATTAGACATGAGATGAGCAATGCAGCAACTCCAAACGCAAGCAAATTGACAGGTTTCTGCACAACCACAAAGTTATCAATGTGAGGGACAAAAACAAAAGGATTAAAAACCACGAACTTCATGCAGGAATAACGATAAGTTTCCCTTATTCCATCAACCAACAGCTGTCATTTTTATATTTGTAAAGAAAATACTTGCAGAAAACTGGAACCGTTGGAAAAAGAACATACATCAGTGACTCTCCGTGATAACCACTCACTTGCAATTCTTAAAAACTCATTGTATCCTCCAACAGCAGCGTTGTATCCCTCCCCATGATTAAACCTATTTACCATTGTTAAAGAAGCAACACTGGTGTTAGTGCCACCCCTCCAAGAATCTTGAGTGATGCTTGCCATAATAAATGGTGTTACATACACACCTGGATACATCCTTAGACATCCAAGAATTATGAAGATACGCAGCATTCATATATAAGCAACAAAACATCTCCTCCAAGCTACCATTGCACTTACTTATTCCAGAGCCTTCATCACATGATAAACCAGGTAATTGTGCTTGTAGTAGTCTAAGTAATTGGCACGAATTCAGCTCCAGAGCCCTTAGTTTTTTGTCATCTGTATTTACATGCACCAGTTAAAAATATTAAGATCCTCAGAAATTCATCAGTTCACGACCATGCTGGATCTGACTAGAAGAAACAACAGTTTAAAATTGTAATCGATACTCTCCTCATCTAAGAGTACAAAATAGAATGAAACACAAATCGTATCAATAATTCAAAAGAATCATATAAAACCGAGCAACTAATTTGTGCCAGTGAAGTTAACAATAATAAGCAAAATATATATATATATATATATAAAAGACAAACAATGATTCCTGCATTACATCCACCATAGAACACGATGTGACCTAATAAATTTTTCATTACTTATTCTTAAACCAAGGTAAAATACATGTTGAAGTAGAATTCATGACAAAGTTAATTTGAAGTAAAAAAATATGTTGCTGAGACACTACAAAGTATAAACTGCAGCACATTCATTGTACTGACAGTCAACAAATGAGAGAGAGAGAGAGAGAGAGAGAGAGAGACAACCAGCCAAATGCTTAAAAATTTTTGAAATCAGGACACCGACATTGTTTTTTGGAATTGGCACACCAAAGAGAACAGCCAATGTGGATGCGATGTCAATCTGGTACACACAAGTCGAACATGATAAGAAAATAGGAGGGCAGCGGCAATTTGAAATTATCCTCTAGGAAAAGAGAAAGAATTAAAAAGGGGGTGCATATTTTGGTTGACAAAATTAAGTGCCAAAGTGTCCAGTTAATAATTTATAACTGTACCAAAGGAGCAGGAATTCAGTTTTTCATTTTGAAAGGTTGAATCTGAATTAACTTTTTGAACACATATTATTTAAGTCATATTTTATTGATAGCTTAAACTTAATAATACACTATCAAATTGTCCTTTGCGTCAAGATTGGCACGGCTTTCTGTTGTCTTTTTTTAGTCAACTGGATGCAAAAACATCATGTTGGGTTATTTTTTGTGGAGGGACAGTTGCACTTTATACGCATGGGGAAAAGTATAAAGAAACCAACAGGCCAATGGCCATTACAACTTAAATGACGAATAAGGAAGATTCTTCTTGGTTCTAAGTGGCAGTTACCTGGTGTACAGTGTTTTGGGTGGAGGATGATGCATAACCGGAGACATCATTTTCCAGGCCAATAAATAAAGCTAAGGAATCGGTCTCTTCATTGGAAGATCCTCCATGATTACCATTATCAGTCATGCCATGGTCACTTACCACTACCTGCATGAGAGACTTGTATCAGAGACATGGAATTTGAGTTTTTCAACGACTTCTGTCAGATCATAAATAAAGGGCTTCTGATCTGAACATACACTGCAATGTTGAAAAAGAAAGCAGCCATAGAACACTTTATAGGAAGGTGCTATATAGAAATGTCCAATCATATCTAGTATGCTCAGCGCTGGGTCTGGGGATTGTTGAAATATCGTATTCTTAACTGTGTTTTTTTATAGGCAGGAGGTAAATTCTTTGATCTAGATCCTTTCCTTGATCTTTCTAACATGAAGATGGTTTTAGTACTCTGGCCAAGTCTTTTACCGTTGTGGTTCTTTTGTTGGATGGAATTCCTCAATAAACGCTTGTTTTGACGACTCTGGACTACGTTTTACAAGAATGATACTTTAGTGACTTTTCTTTTTTTTCTTTAATGTTTTTATTAGTGATGTGTAGTTGCATTTTTACAACGATATATGAATACAAGTAAGCTGAATTTATGTATTAGTGCCATAGCAATGTTAAACAGAAAAGAAAAATATCTACAAAACGAAAAATAATTGTTAAACATATAAGAAAAATATCTACAAAATGAAAAAAAAAAAAAAAAAAAGTGCATCAACATCACAAACCAAGAGTGTCTTTCCATGGTTATTCATTTGATTCATGACTCTTCTTCTATGAATCATCTTGACCACCTCATCCATCTCCTTAAGTTTCGGGGCCATCAAGATACTGACATAGTTCAATAAAAAATGAAATGAAACTTCAAAACAATATGGGGAATTAGTGAAATAAGAAATATACTTAAACTGGGTAAAATGAAACCTGTTGCGCCCACCAATGTGTCCAACATGATCCAAGCCTAGATAGTGAAGAATCTGAATTATAAATTCGGTTAAAAAAAATCAATATAACTTTAGGATGCTTAGTATTTGTTAGATAGGATGAAACATTTGGCTTCATCATGAGAGTCTATTGCTAAGGCAATTTTACCAGATACACCCATATAACAACAATCTTTTTGGGAACAAAATTGTCACCTGCAGACATATAAACAAATAAGGTAGATTAAGTCACAGAAGAACATATTTAGAAAGTCAGACTAACCAGGAGATCCCAATCATATCTACTAAGCTCATCCGGCAAATGTCGAGAAACATTTTGATCTACTTGTACAGTATCTTTAACCTGTAGAAGAATTTGACACAAATTGCAAGTCAGCCTATCGTACAAATGAAAAGCAATAACCCAGAAATGGCAATGACCTAAACAGATCACACATTTAAACCACATATATAAGAAACGTAACATAATTTGCTACTCAATGATTACATAATTTTCTTTTCATATGAGAATTATACGTGCCATAAAATTTCATGTCAGCAATAGAAATACTTACAAAAAAGCTACTAACTCCATCACTCCTTATAAAAAATCCTGGAAACAACTTAAGCCACGTTTCATCACCAAGCATCACCATTTTCCAACCAATCTTAAAAAACTGGTCTGCAATAAAAAGAAATAAACAAATCAACTGCAATTCCCGACCAATAATAACAATAATAAGGATAAGGATAATGATAATGATAATAATATGCTTCAATATCTCCAGCATAGTTGGATCAACTAACAGAGAAGATTGTCATCTAATAGAGCTGGCGTGTTAAAATTGAAAGCCACGTCCAGGAATCCCCCAATTGCCCCAGAAAACATAGCCTGCAAGCATATACCAAAGGGTTACTTGATAAGCAGGCTGTCCCAAGACTTAGATCTCATGGATGAGTGACTGATAGCAAGTACACCCACCTTCAACCGAGGCATGGTAACAGTAGGCGGCGCAGCCTTTGCATGGAACCCAATTGCTATTCCATCTGCCAACAATGACTGAATATATGGCATAGCTTCCCTTAACTCCGTGCGTGGCGGCTTACCATCCTTTCCGAGCACAAATTCCGCCGGAAGACCATCAATAACCTAAACTAACATGGTTGTAAATGAAAACCGATGAAATATCCTATAACCACCACTAAAATAATAATCATCACTAAGCTAAAATTTTTAAAAATACACATTGTTCAAAGAAAAAGATCAGCACAAAGCAACAAATATTGATGAGTAAAGCAAAGGTCTTGACAGAGACATTGCACAGGCAAGAACATAGACGTACCATTACTATTAGTTTGTCAAATGAAGAAGGAATCCCAGATAATTCCTACATTACACAGATAAGATCAATACAAAGCAAACAAATATTTAGAAGCAAGTGAAACATACATACATGTGTATTGTTCTTCGATTCTGAGAATTGAATAAACAAAAATACCTGGTACAACGATCGGAGCTGATCAGAAGGGAGGTTTCTCGCGCTATGATTTTGAATCGAATCGAAACCCTGAGTGCCAAAACTCTCCGGACCACTGAAATTACCATTGAAGAGACAAATCAAACAGACAACCACATCAAGAATCTTCATACCGAAATTAAGGAACAATCTCAAATGCACTTGGTCCAGATAAATTGCAGAAAAATACAAGAACAAAAGCGCGAAGAGCTTCAAAAAAAATTACCTGAAACCAGAGAGCGCTGGTTTGACGGGGAAGAAACCGAAGACGAAGATCGCAAGCCCAAGCATTTGGATAACTACTCCAGCAATGGTGAAGATCGTCAGCTTACTACAAGTTATTGCAGACATTTTTTCCAGATACGGGATTTAAAGAAAATTTTCTTCAAAATCCCTTTTCTTTTTCTACTTCTTGGATTATCTCAGAGACAAATTCATGTTGTCACTGGAAAAGTGCACACAAAGAGAGAAATGAACGAGACTTGCCCCTTCATTCTACGCTACACAAAAGTACGCAACATTAATTCCTTTCTTTCTCCGTTTCCTTTTTTTTTTTTTAATTTTATTTTATAGGAAGTTTTGGGGTGTTTTTGGAAATAAAGTTACATCTGAAAGTTAAATTTATAATTGTAACGCATGAGAGTTTTATATTATTACATATAAAAATTTTAACAAGAGTAAATTAAAACTTAAAATTTTAGTTAATTTGTCAAACTAAGCTTTCAAGGTTAAGAATAAGTTTATTTATTCATAAGAAGTTTGAAAAAATCATGTAAACAAAAAAACAAATAGTAACCCCTTAGACTACAGCTTAGGCAAAAATATTAACGAGGTGTTTGAAAAATACAGTTAAAATCAACTTTGTGGTTACGAAATAGTGTAAAGCTCTTACATCCTATAATAAAAAACAAAAAATTACTATAACGTAAAGCTTTCACATGCTACAATATTTTAAACAACAAAGGTAGTTCTAACTACACTTGCCAAACACCATATAACTTGGATTCTTATAAGACCCAACAAAATTTCACCTAGCATTTATTAGACACAACATAATTTCTTCTACTCTAGGATTTGGTTGTTAGGGTTGATGCTTTACAAACATAAACATTATATGTATTGCTAATTAATTAAATCAAATGAAATTTATTTATTTTAGATGCTTATGTGTATTATTAATACTTGAATAAACATGGTGAAAA
The DNA here is from genome assembly GCA_946598075.1 of Artocarpus hirsutus. Taxonomy (NCBI): domain Eukaryota; kingdom Viridiplantae; phylum Streptophyta; class Magnoliopsida; order Rosales; family Moraceae; genus Artocarpus; species Artocarpus hirsutus. The sequence goes on from CAMOHE010044576.1 coordinate 61,119, forward strand.
TCCTATGATTATTAATGTGATAATGAATTTAGCATATAATTCTTATAATCTTAAGGATAAAATTTATAAATAATAATCTAAATAATCCGTAGTAATTAATTAAAATTTAGGATCTTTAATTAAATAATACAAGTGCGGTCTAATTTTATTGAGAATGAAGCAATCTTATCCGGACTATTAATATGAAAATATTAGATTGGAGGTATTTTATATAATAATCACCAGATAAGTTATGAATATTTAACAATTTTCTGTTAGAAACAGAGTATTTAAATTTATCACAATGATGATCATCTATATGACAGTCTCAATCATGAGTATATATTAGAATCTTGTTTATAACATTGTATTTTTTGACTTGTTTGATAAGATTTGTCTCAAAACAAATCATAACTTTGCATCTTTGAAATATAATGCAATAAATGACTGAGAATGATACTATACAGATATAGAATCCATTCATTTCTATTAGAAGTTAGAAAAATAGTTTTTCTTAAGTGATGATTTAAGACTTGAATGACAGCGCGCTCGTTCATGGTAGAATTATGAATTAACTGTTTATTAGAGAATCATTGAAACTCATAGATAAAGACATAATTAGAAAGGTAAACGGAAACAAACCTAGCTCCTATTATTAACTATTTACAGATGACTAATTTATATGTAATAATTATAACAATGGACTACTTGCTATTTTTCTTTGAATGAATATTACTATAATTTCAAAAGTAAGGTTTCTGGTTTTTAATAGAATATCACTAAAACTAGTAAATTTGATACATTAATTAAGAGTTTAATTAATTGTCAAATTATTAGGGCTTGAATTATAAATCTATAGGTCCCCAATGCCATATCTATTATACTAATCGGAGTAAGAACAAAAGCGTCGAATGAATTTTATTTAATTTAGAATTATTGAATTCTAAATTAATTATTTCACACTAGATATATTAATGTCATACAAAAAAATGTTGTCTATGATACATACTATGATGTGACAAATGTTAACATTTAACTATGCAATAATTGATTAATTAATTATCTTTAATTAGTAAGATTCATTAAATATATTTTTGAATTAATTGTTTGATTGTATTTAAATAATAAGATGATTTAAATATATTTGAAATTTTGTGGGACCCATATGTGGTTAGACCATATTATATCTATACCAACATGGACACATAATATATTAATTATTTAATTTAAAATTATTTTTAATAAATATGATTTATTTGAATTTAAAATAAATAAAAAAAGAAAGAGATCATGGAATATCTCACGTGGATATATAGTCCACTTCCTCCTTGCATGATGGAGCGTTTTGCTCCTAGGTGTGTAACTCACCCAATAATTTGAGTAATGGGTGGTTTTTTATTTATTTAAAAGATAAAAGTTAATTAATAACTAATGCTCAGCTATAAAAGAAATACCAAGTACAATTTCCATGTACATGATATTTATGAGTCTTTAGAGACAAAAACAAAATGTTCTTTCTCTAAAAAAAACTCATACTATCTCATGTGTTGAGTATATAGCTAGAGCAAAAAAGTACAAAAATAACTTGTTCTTTGCGGTTCGGCCCTTGCTCATCGTTCCTTTAGTGTGGAGGGTTGGCTTGGAAGATTAGAAGCCTGTTTGGCATTAGTTGGTTCTTACCAACTTTTAGTTAAGAACAGTGTACAGCTCTCACATACTACAGTAAAAGCAAAAAAAATGGATACAATGTAAAGCTCTCACATGCTATAATGTTTATAGTTCAACCAATGGTTCTAACCATCATACCAAACATCCTTTAGATGTCAAAAAGAAAAGCCAGGATATCTTGATAGCTCTTTAAAAGGTTTAAATTTCTATCTACTATGTTTTCAATGGTGAATTAAAATTATATACCTATTCTTGATAACAGAGTTATGAGAAAATTTTGTCTGTCAACTGATTTGTATTTTCCACTATGTTTTCTATAAAATTCCAACAAATGGAATTAAAGCAAGTTACAATGCATATAATCTTAATTAATGTAATTTCATTAGATGAAATTTAATGCATGTTTTTTTAGGCATTTTACATTTTGCAATTTGTAATTCATATGATGAATGATTAAATTTTGGAAGGATTTTTGGTTGTTAATTATATAGTTCTTTTGAGTTGTTTTTTATTTTGTTTTTTTTATCAAATCAAACATGTGTAAACCTATAAGGTGGCATAGGCTTTTTGTTATTTATTTTATTTATTATTAATGCTATTTTTCATTTTACCTACGTAATATGTAGTTGCGCACACATTCACAAGAAGAAAGAAGAACCATCAACAATTTTTAACCATTGGAGTTAGATTCCAATCAATGGTGGTGAATGGTGATGCTCAGCCTTGAGCCTTCTTGGGTGGAGCTCAAGACTGTGAGCCAAGGAAAAGCCTAGTAGTGCTCGAACTTGAGCACTAGAACTCCTTGTTGATGGATGGAAGAGGCTTGAATGGCTACAAACCCTGCTAGGAGCACCTCTGATACTCTGTAACAACCCGATTTTTTAATGCACTGAAAATGGATTAAATTGAGGCGAAAAACATGATTTAAGGAAAAGTATTGTATAATAATATAGAAATTATACGGTATTGGAATAATATAGTGTAAGGAGAATACACTGATAAAATTATGCAGTATGCAAATTACACAGCAAAAGCAATGCAGTGTAAGAATTGGATTGTTGTAAAGTCACACAGTATAGAATTGGATTATGTAAAAAGTGTTGATCACACTTTTTAATATAAAAGCAAAGAGAGAAAAAAAAAGACAAAATTCAGATAATTATCAGAGTTTCTCTCTCCTCACTTTCTCTTTCTACTTTCTCTCTCCTCACAAAAGTGAATTTGAGAATTCGAGCTCCGTTTTTGACACCTCTTACACCGTTGGAAAGATCTCGACGAACTGAGCTCAACGGTATGCTGAGCAGTCAAAAATACCGCCGGAGGAGGGTTCACGTGCCGCCCAAAGTGGTGGTGAGACCCATTTCTTCCCGAGCTGATTTCTCCTTCGTCCGACCACCAATCGAGGTGATTTTGGTCTCTATGGACTCAGGGTGATGAGAGGAACAGGAAGGTACCAAGTTCCCAGCTTAATTTCAGCTGGAAGGGCTTCGACAGAGCTGCCCTAGCTTCGTCGTGGCACCACCGTCAGAACCGTCGATTGCGACGATGGTGAGGCACACCACCGATGCCAAAAGATTCAGAGTGGGACAGTGAGCTAAACCCATCACTCAATTTCATGGTTACGTCGCCCCACGCCGGAGTTCGAGAAGCTTCGCCACCAACCACCGTGGTGTCCACCGTCACCATCGTTCTGGGCCTTATTGCCCCAAATTGATTGGGGGAAAATGCTCAGAGGCTTACGACGAAGCTCTTGGAGCTTTCAATTTCACGAAATCACCACAGGAAGGCGGAGAACGGCCTCCGCCTTGGAACGCCACCGTGGTCGAGGTGGGACCGCCGTTTCAGGCAGTGTTGAGCAGCCCCACCATGGGGGAACTACTCAGAGGGACCTAGGGAAGCTTTTCCCCAAGTCAATTTCACGCCACCATCAACAGAAGGCCGTGTTTGGAGTGGCTCTATCCCATTGTCGACGGCAGCTTCTATTGGAGCAGATGGAGGCCAAATTGCATGAAATTGACCCCACCAATGGGCTCAGGAGGGTCGATTTAGGGGGGGTAGGCTCAAGCTTAGCCACCAACGAGGGCAGTTGACGCCGGTCAACCGTCGATCAACGGCGGTCAATGACCAGTCAAAGGTCAAATTAGGATTTTGCGATCCGGACCTCCGATTGACGATCTGAGACTACCTCCTGACTTGTTTTGACGCTCTAAACACAACGGTTATCTCCATTCGAGCTAGTTCCACTCTGATGAAAATCGTTTGGTATTAACTGCACATAGATCGAGGCGATTCAAATAGCAGTATCAGAGTCCAGAATGATATGTTAAAGAATGTATGATCTCTATGAAGCATTCCTAGTCATTTATGGTAGCTCGAGGAGCACTACAGAGGATGCTTCATATACTGTTGATACAGCGAGGTACAACCAGACCCGCGTAGCTCGGAGTCTAAGTAAGTGGCAATCTCGCTTACAGTATGAATCATATTTAGATGCTTTCATAAGATTTATGAAATTGCATGATCAGTGATTGGTGCACTGTTTTATGTAAGAATGAAGGAAAATAACACGAAGGGCAAAATGATCATTTTATAAAAAAAGATCAAAACAGACCCGGAACGCCCGATGTCGGGAAACATTTTTTAGTGGTGAATTTTCCTATATTATGTATGTAAGGAAATGTTAAGTTAAGCAATGAGTTTGGTTAAGACACGAAATGGACGAAAAACCCATCAAGGGCAAAATCGTTATTTTTACAAAAAAGGCTAGAACAGAGCCAGACACTCTGATTTAGCATAACGTTATTAGACGGAAAATGTTTTGTAATACGTTGAGTAATGTAACCGTCATGTGTGACGAGAGATTTAACAATGGATGTTTAATGTTTACGTTTTATTATCAATAAAGTGGATTGATAAAAAGGAAGATTATTATGAGTCAGCTGTCGTATGATCAGGACACAGGAGCCAACTAATGAAAGGAGAAAGGAACGAGAAAGGAACAAGATAGGAAAGGAATAGAGAACGTTAGAGCATAGTACGGGTAAGTTTCAGACTTCACCTACAGCATGAAGTAAAAGATTTTTCATGTACTTATTTATATATTTGTAAATGTGTTTGCAATTGCTTTGCAAGCTAATTTTAAAGTTTATTTGCATTAATTATGCAAAAAGTTTTACAGTATAGATCAAGTTTGCAATGTATTTGCAACGATTATGTTTAAAAGCATAATTGCATTTAGTATGCATAAAGATTAAAAGTTCAAGTTATGCTTTTGAAAGTATTTAATGTATGTTTTGCATTTTGATAATGCATAATATTTTATAATTAAAGCTATAAGCTTTGATGCATTTGTTATGCATTCAGTTAAGTTTTGAAATAAAAGTTATGATTTACAAAATGTGATTGCATTACATATTGCATATGTTATGCAATAAATGTTAGAGTACATGTTATGACCTGCAAAAGGTTGTTGCATTACATGATGCATTTGTTACGTAATGAGTTGCATTTATTATGCAATAAGTTGCATTTGTTGTGCAATAGATTTTATCGTACAAGCTATGAATTGCAAGTGTGTTTGCATATGAAGTGACTGCATCTAACATGCTCACAAAAGATAATAAGAAAGTAAAGTAAGGATAAAAAGGAAAGTGTCGTACCAGCCTCTGTGTTATGAGGTAATGAACGTAAAGTTAAAGTTAACCTCTAAGATGTGAGGTACTTAACCACGTGATCGATGGTCTCAAGTCTTCTGCAAGGGAAGCATCATGTTAACGATCTCATGATTAATGAGATGGTACGAACACTAAAGCAAGGTAAGGAAAGTGAATGAAAGATAAGGAAAGATAAGGACAAGGATGGAAAGTTAAAGCAAGATAAAGAAAGTGAAGAAATAAGAATAGTAAGTTAAAGTAAGATAAGAGTGTTCATAAAATGCTCATAATTAGAAGTTCATAATTAAGCATAAATGGAATCATGCATTTTGATTCTGCTTG
>CAMOHE010044577.1:0-31384 GCA_946598075.1 Artocarpus hirsutus
TGACAATATTATGATACAACCACAGTCCAAAATAAAAGAATAAGTTAAAAACCTTACATGCCTTGAATTGTATCTTAACCTACCCAATCTTCTACTGATAGTAAGTCCAGTCAGCGGACTCTTCTCCAATCCTAAGCTGATGCCCATATAGGGTTAAGATTTTAAAACAGATAAAAATGTGAGCGAAAGGCTCAGTAGGACTATATTTGAAAATTATTTAATTTTAAAAGGAATTTCGTAAATCAAATAAACATATAGAAAACGAACTAGAACAATTAAACAAATAAATAATTAAATGAGAATTTAATAAAAATATAATCTTCACAAAATAATTCAAATAAGTCAACCAGAAAGAATACCGTTTTCCTTTCTTGGGCAAACCATATGTAATTCACCACCGTAGTGGCCCAGCTGGGTTTCGGGACCTACCCCCAAGGTCGTTCACTACACGACCCGATCTCTGATATGGCATCATGCCCCAAAATATATATACATATATATCTCTTTGATTCATAAAATCTCTTCTTTACCAGATATAATCATTTATATTCATTATGGGATTCATTATGAACATTTCTCAATCAACTGCTTGTAAAGATATTTAAATAAAATCATTTCCCAATCTATCATTGAAAACATTTAATAAAAATTCATTTTTGACTTAAATCATTTTGGAAATAGGGCTACTAAAGAAGAGGGGTAGAAGTCCTACCTCAATATCCATGTCGGTGTCCCACACCATAATCCTGGTCCGCTATACGTTAGCTTCGCGGATCCACGCGTAATCCTAAATGCATAGTAACTTAGTCCATTAGTATCTAACCCGAGGTATCCTATGATCTTAAATCATCTCATGGTATCCTAGTGTGCCATTTAGGTTTACAAAATCATTATATAAAGTTGAAATTCAAATCAGGATTCAAAACAATTAAAACAGGTGAAAATCACAAAATTTTTCCTTGCTCGGTCGGCCTGCCGGTTTCCCTGGTTCGGCCTGCCGAAAGAACAGGTCCGGTCGGCCGAACATCTCCAGGTTCGGCCTGCCGGTCGGATGAATCCGGCCTACCGAACACGAAGTTCGGCCTGCCGATCTGAAAAAATTTTAAAAATTTTCACGCACGGGTCTAGACATTCCAAATTTCAAATCTTCAAATCTAACATGTTTTCTCAATTCTCAGGCATGGGTAATCATCATAAACAATAGAAAATCATAGTAGAACACTTTTTAATGATTTAAAACAAGTTTTAAACAAGATTTTCTCAAAAATAGAGAAAATAGAGAAAAAATAAAAAATCTTGATTCTAATCCGTTTTTGATGAAATAAAGCTTCAATCCTAGTTAATCTAAGTTACTCTAAGCTAGATCAAAGCTTTTCTAGACTTAGAAACTCTTAAATTTTAAAATGCAAGAAAATTTAAAAAATTGAAAAACTTTAGAAATTTTGAAAACTAACCTTAAATCGAAGCTTGAATCAAGTTTGTGGTTGCTCAATCGCGTTCCCAAGCCTTCAATCCACAATCCCGAAGCTTGAAAACGAATTTTGTTTCAAAAATTTTGGAGAGAGAATGAAAGAGAGTGAGAGAATCTGAGAGTGAGAGACGAGAGAGAGGTGAGAGCGAGAGAGGAGAGAGAAAATGACAGGAAGAGAGAGAGAGGGAAAATAAATAGAGAAAAACAAAAAGCAGTTGTGTAAAACTGTGTACAACAATACACTGTTTTCAAAAATCAAATTACTTCATTGAAAATTAAATTAACAATTAAAAATAATTTAGAATAATTAAAAATCACTAAAAGAGTAAATTAACACAAGGTTTCTTAATTTTCACAAAATAATCAAATTAAGTTTAAAACACTCATCATGGCACACTAATTCACCATTTAGCATTCTAATTACACTTAAACAACTTCGGGGTGTTACATCATCCATTGGAAATGCAGAGATTTTAAATTGTGTTTTGCATAAATAATACTTTCAAGTCTTTGTAAGAGCAATTACAATAGAATTTTCTTTCCTTCATTTTTTATTCGATCGTTCTAATTTGTGTGGTAGGGAATTAACCCTCAACATTTTTTTAATCGTCAATTTGCATTAAAAATCGTAATAAACTCAAGAAAAATTTCACAGTTTATCAAAATTTAATAAAGATATGTATGACAACTATAATTTGTCCATATTCTACCATAAAACTCTTCTATTTTTTTATTTGTATGGAAAGGCGAGTTTTGGTCTTATCTACAGAGACGATAACCTCAATGAGACAACAACATTTTACACTAAATGCCAGTGTGTCGTCACATGGTAGCTATTTGATTTGGAATTTGCTTGCACTCTAAATTTTGCTCAACCTGACATGTAACATATTATCTAGTTAATTTCAAATATATCAGTCATAACTGTGAGCAGTATAAAATTCTCAATAGCTATAAGTCTTGGAATGTTCCAAGTTAATTTTTCTTTAACTTTGTTGTTGTAAATAGTATATGCAGAAGCAAGATTTCAAAGCGTGAATTCTTCAAATATATATATATATATATATATATATATATATATATATATATATATGTTTTAAGCATGTCTATAGTCCTACTTGTTTTATGCTAGTTCAAAAATACCGCATGTAGCGATTAGTCGTTTGACAGAAAACAAAAAACGCTTCGTCGTTTGTCTATACATACGGCACGTCGTACACTGGTCATATGGTCATTGTCATCTGATTTATTAGGTTTGGTTCGGGAAGAATGGCAAACAACATTCAGCCAAAAAAAAGGGGCAAAAAATGTTATTTTTATTCATGTTATTTTTTCAGGGATTAAAAAGATAATTAAATTTAAATCTATGTCGTTATTGCAAACTACGAACAATATGTCGTTGTATCAAAAAAGACATTTTGTTTTTGTCTTGATATTGTTTAACCCTCAAAACAACTACTCGTCGTTCTTCGTTAAGCCTTGTCATATTGCCCGCGACAAATGAATGTTCAAACGATATGTCGTTTATAACTACATTGTCGTTCAAGCTGTACATTGTCTTTTTGTAACGCTTTATATTTTTCATCAATTATATGTAGATATGTGTGTATATATAACTATGCCATCTCGATCTTTACAAGGCTTACACATCTCGTATTCTTATATAATTAATATATTAACTTCAGTTTGACCATCTATGTAAATTAAAATATAAAAAAAAAAGATGACAGAATAACTACAATAATCCCAGCGTTTTCGATTAATTACCATCAAAGATTCTAAATTACAAAAACAGTTACATATTTTTAATGACTATCGAGGTGGTTGAGTTGTATGTTAACAATCAACCAGATTAGCACATGGTATGTGCTTTTGATCAAGCGAGTGGCATACCTTCTCTTTTCCCATTTCATCTTTTTATGTTATAAGTGACTGAAAATAAACGAGTGACTTTTTTCCTTCTAAACCAGTCTTTAAAAATAATAATAATAAATTTCTAACTAAAGTCTTTTGCAGAAGAGAAATGGAGAAACTCATGTCAATAAGGAGAGACTTGCAATTCGTACCAGAATCCTACGTATTACCAAAATTCCTCTACGTAAGACCATTCCTGTGATTGATTTAAAAGGACTAAACTGATTCAACAAATCATAAAAAGCTGGTACAGAATTTGGATTTTTTCAGTTTTGAGATTCCTTTTTCTTTTCTTTTCTTTTCTTTTTGTTCCTTCTTGAGTCCTTAAATGATTATAAACTTAATTAGAACTGATAAGCTATTTATGGAAAGCAGTTGATTCATTATGGGGTTGAAGAGAATCTATTGGAAGATGCATTAAAGGTGGCTTAGGAGTCTTTTGGGCTGCCTGCTGAGGATAAAGCAGTTCTCTTTTCAAGAAAAGTTGTAGGCTATGCACAAGCATTGACCATGTGAAAGAAGAGGTACATTACTGGAGGGATACTAGGAGACACCGTTGTCATCCTCTTGAGGAACATATGCAATTTTGGCCTGAAAAGCCGGCTCAATATCGGTATGTTTCCGATTTTTCCAACCAATATTGCCATAACTGTTGCACCACTATTAAAATGATATTGACAGATGATTTTTTTGATTTCTTTTAGAGATGTGATGGGTAGTTACTCAGCTGAGGTGAGGAAGCTGAGTTTGTATCTTTTGGTCATGATTTGTGAAGGGTTAGGACTTGAACCGGGATACTTCTGAGATGAAACTCAACTAGCTGAGGTTCAGTTAATGGCGGTTAACCATTATCCGCCGTGCCGGGATCCAAGCATGACCTTGGGATTACCTAAACATGGTGATTTTAATCTAATAACTTTTCTTCTCTAGGAAATGGATTGTCTTCAAGTCTTGAAAGATGGGCAATGGCTTGCAGTTCAACCTCTCCCTAATGCAATTGTTGTCAACTTAGGCCACACTTTACAGGTGCATCCCTATGTTCTCCCCCTCTCTTTTTATTTATTTATTTATGATTTTAATGTTTACAAATGTTTTTCCACTTTATTGCAACATATAATCTTTGTTTAGGCTAATATTGAGGTTTTAAGGTATGTTTGGCATTGCTTCTTGAAAGTTGTTTTTGGAAGCGTTTGGATAACTTTTCACAAGAAATTTAACACTGTAGAACAGCTTCTATCAAAGCCACAATTTCATGGCTTCCCCAAAAGGCCCTTCTAATAAAACTTTGCAACCTGCAAAAAGGCTCTTCTAGTAAAACCTTACAACTTGTTCCAGATTTAATTGATAATTTAAGAACTTCAATATAGTGCACATTTATATATAATGCACATTTATTGCTTATTAAAATATTAAAATATTGTGTTTTATTTTATTAAGCTTTTTTAAAAGTATAATTCTATGTCAAACTTTTACTTTTTTTCTTTGCTACTTAAAAGTAGAAGCAAAAGCAATGCCAAACTACTCCTTATATCATGGTAAGAAGCCTCGGCCTAACTCTTCTTTTTTACATTTACTCTGAAACTTTAAATACTATACTCTGTTTCCTTGATTAAATTTTTCATTGGTACTGTAGAATTTTAGCAATGGGAGGCTAAGAAGTGCTGCTGAACACAGAGTTGTGACAGACCAAAAGCTTGCACGGACAGCGGTAACCAGCTTCATGGCACCTTCCAATAGTTGCAAATTGAGCCTGCAAAAGTTCTTGTCAAGGACTTCAGTCCTCCAACCTATAAAGCTTTCACATTCAAAGATTTTCTTGCCACCTACGTAACACATACTTACCAGAGAAAACCTACACTTGAGCGCTATAAGCTCTAGCTTTGGACATCATATAGACTCTTTAGGCAAACTTGATTCACCACCATTATAAGCTTATCAAAGGGAAGCTCCTACTTCCATTTTAAGTAAGCGAAAAATGGTCGTTTTACTGACTTGTTTCTCCTTTTGGTTTTTTGATCATCAATGATTACTAAGTAAACTGTGATTTGAAGCAAGTATTTTGATGAATTTATGTATCTGCCTTAACAATGGAAAAAGGTTGGTAAGGCTTTGCAAGAGTCTTTTTCATTTCATGAGTGTGAACGCTTTTAATTGTTAGTGCTTCACGTTCATAATGGGATTTGCTGTTTTCTTTTGGCGTTTAACTGCTTAATTACTCCCAACCAGACAAAAACACAGTTTGAGAAGGGGAATTATGTCTAGTATAGCTTCACTTCTCTGGCTCTTGACTCTTGTCCCATTGGTAGAGAAGAAGCATTGTTTTGGATAACTCAGAGCCTCAATTCTTTACCAATGTAAAAGAAAAGAGAAATAATTTCATTTCCTTTTTCGAAGGACAGTAAAAGTAGAATATGCTCAACTGTGATCTAGTCCTTTAATCCTCGCTTGATTGCGTCTTATCTTAGAGAGAGAGAGCAAAGGAGAATATCGATATTAATTTTGCATTGGATTATATAGTGGTTTATCAACTTTAAGTAAGCTAATGAATGACAGATGCCACTAAGTCCACCATATCTTGGGAGTGCTCAAATGGGATTACATCACAAAAATCTCACCAAAGTTGCTTGTGGTTGGAAAGCTTTCTGTACCTTCCTTAGTGGGGAGGAATCACTTTTTCAGTACAAAGTTTATTTCTAAAACTACATTGACCCACCTCACTTTTTTTTTCCCCTGCACAACAGTATCATTTAGGATTACATTGCATGATTCTGATATGGTCAATGCCTGCCCTGCCTCCTTTGTATTAATCAAATCAGTAATTGACATATTAATTTCATTATATTCTCCGAAAGTTTTAAAAAAATGTAACTTTTCTAAAGTTTACGTATTTCTTGGGGTTTGAACTGCTGTCACAGCACAGTAATTGCTTAAAGTTTTTTGTCTCTAAACATTTGTTTTTAATGAATTTGCAAATCTTACTGTTGAAATTTGCAGTTGACTACTTTACTTGTACTTGAAAAAGCTGTAAATGGTACCGACTTTTTGAAGCTGAAATAATCCATTGGTATCATTAATATCTCCTGTAATAAAAAGAAAAAAAGAAATTGCAACATGGGTATTGAACATTTTTCATGATTAAAGATGTAAATTTTTTACTCTATATATCTTGATGAATACATTCCAATGTAAAGTACACAATAGATAAAAGAACTTTAATGTAGGAAGTGGATTCCCATAGAAAATACTTAATGATTCTAAATACATAAAAAAAGATAACATGCATGATGCCATTTCAAAGTATAGAAGCTGGTTTTGATTTTGCAGGCCATATTAGTGCTATTCTTCCTTTTTATTAATCTTTTTTCCTTAGATTTGTTGATTACTACGTGACTTGGCTTGTAAAGCTCAGTTCAATCAATGCAATCATGAATTTTTGTATAAGGTATATGGAAAGTTGGTCAATCCCCACAATTTTTAAATTCACAAGCATCATTGCATTGGATCCTCTCCATGGCTTGATTTTGTTTGGGCCAACGGGGAGTCCACACTGAGAGTTTAATATATAGAAAGATAAGCCCTTCTTGTGGGAAAGCATTTTATGGTTACTCATGTTGTTGATTTCTTTTTTTCTTTTTTTTTTTTGGGACTTTTTTGATAAAACCCTACTTACGGTTAATGTTTTGAAACTATTTAATCTAGTCAATATAATTTTTTTCTATAGATCCGATTGTTGAAAGACATACAATGCGATCGACAGATATTTATTTTGGTTCTCATGAAAACCAAAATAGAAAATAAATTCATTGGTTTTTTCTTTCTACAAAAAAAAAAAGTAATGGCCACTGCTGTCACACACAAATAAACTAACATTGGATTTCAAATGGGCTTACCATATTACGCCCATCAATATTGACTCCGAGAGAGAGAGAGAGAGAGGTGGAGAGTTCAAACCATTACTCATGACAATGAAGACTAAAGAGCCACCTCTTTGGATTGCATGTTAGTAAAAGGCTAAGCTGCAAAATCTGCTTAAGATGATTTTGGTTCCCAACTGATATAGGTAGAGAAAGAGTAAAGAAAGAGAGAACAAATTTTCATTTAATTTAAAGAAAAAAAAAAGAAACAAAGAAAAGAAAGTCACTTTTGGAACTTGAATGAGAGTTGAAAACTTAGAAAAATTGTCACACCCACATCTTTATTGTAAACTTTGCTGCATTACATGAGACTTACCTCATAGAGGGATTCAGACCAATACGATGTTGTGTGATTATCTAAAATATTAAATTGAATATTTCTCATTTATTAAACATAAAGGCCGTTTGGTATTATTTTTAAAATAAATAAGAATATTTTTATTTAAAAAAATAAGAATTTTATAGAAATTATGTTAAGAGTGTTTTTAAAATTTTTACTTCAAAAAATATATAAAAACATTTTTATAAATTCTAAAAATAAAAATAAATGGGACCATAGAGAAATCATTCTTCTTTGTCTCTTTGTATTGATGACCCTTCTTTCAAATTTATTTATTTTTTTTTTTTTGGGTTTAGCAGTGGGGAAAATGACTTATCATTCACCATCAATAGCCAGGCTAATTCATGCACAAGCTAGTTGACTTTGTTCAATGAACGGCAAGAAGATAGCTTCAAAGACATAAATTCCTTGAAGAAAAAATAATTGATTCATCAAAAAAATTTAAGAACCGTCTGAAGCACTAGAGGAGAAACATAATGATCAAATTATTGCATTTTCAGCAATTTGGAGTGGTCTGTATATAATTTGGTATTTTTGACCTGTAAAATCTTTTGGATGACAACTACAAGACCAAATGGACAACAGGCTTCTTTCATCTTGTTGTAAGTTTCCAACAAAGATGTGATTATTATTGTGATTCGATAATTACGGAAACTTGGACTAGTAGTGTTCTTTTTTTTTTTTTCCCCTCTCTTTTTAATTTTTAAATAGTCCATACACCAAACATATTAAAATAAAGAAACTACACAAAAAAAAAAAAAAAAAAGAAGACAAATGATGATAAGTGACAGCCATGACATTGGTAGTGATTTCTGTAAAAAAAAAAAAAAATAGTAATAATGAGATTTCTACAATAAAATAACCTATCCTTTTCTTTCTTTTTTTTTTCCCTTCCGAAACAAATATTTGATGGTTCATATCCCGTCCTTTAATAATACATTTTTATAAATATTAAATTAGAACAATGAAAAACATAATAGATTTTTTTAACTTTTTAAAATGAATAAAAATAGCAAGTTTTGAAAATATTATTAGTAAATAAGTGTAAATAGAAAATTTACTGTTAAAACTTCTTGAAATATATAGTAAGTTTTAAAATATTACTAATAAATAAGTGTAAGTAAAAAATTTTCTGGTAAAAAGTTTTTTTCACTCATAACAAATAGATGAGTAAAAAAAAATTTATCAAGTGAATTTTTTATTTATTACTCTTTACTACAAATATTTTTAAAGCCTATTATCATTTATGTCAATAACTTTTAAAAAAGTGCTACCTATTACAAGTATTTTATTAAATAATTAATAAATTTGTTTAAAATTACATTAGATTAATAAAATATATAAAAATTACGAAATTCTAGATAGATGTAACTCGGAAGATACTTTTTCTATTCTAGTGTATTTTCTTTTCCAAAAAAAAAGAGAGAAGAAAACAGTCAATTAAATTACTTCCGACAAATTGAATCTTTTTGGACAAAAGCAACATGGGTAGGTGATTGTAATTGACATATGAACAAGTGATCATTTTATTTTCTTCCTCCTCTTTTTAACCTCTCGTTTTTTTGTGTGTTTTGTTTGTTTCTCCTTCATGAGTGGCAGTTTGGTCTTGATGCCCTATGAATTATATCAAATAGCGTTATTAAAACATCCACAAAAAAAGGAAGATAAATGATTAGAAATCAATGACAATAATAACATAAGATCGCACTGTTAAAACAAATTATGGGATTTGAGGAATGATGTCTGGTAGGTGCAACGCAAGAAAGGCTAGTTAATGAATATGTTATAGGAACATTGGAACCAAAATGAGTGACTCATCCTCCATGAAAAATTGGGAAAAAAAAAAAAATAAAGAAGTATGGAGCCAATCTTTATAATTTTTAAGCATGATCATCTTGATCAAATGGCACCGTCCGATGAGCATCTCACTGGTGGATTTTTTTTTATTTTTTCTTTTCAAGACATAAAGAACAAGAAAACAACAATTGGGAATTGCAAGGGTAGGTAGCAAAGTATGAAAGGGGAACATAGGAACAATGAGAGGTGAAAGGTGTCACAACTTTTGATCAGTAAAATCATTATTAAAAAAAAAAAAAAAGGGACCATTTTAGAGGGAGGGGGGGTTGGGTTTCGGAGAGAGAGAGAGAGAGAGAGGAGAGAAGGGTAAGTTTGGTAGTATTTTTAAAATATATAAAAATAGTTTTATTTAAAAAAATAAAAAATTTTTAAAAATTATGCTGAGAGTGTTTTTAAAATTTTTGCATAAAAAAATATACAAAAATATTTTCAAAAATTTTAAAAACATTACTAAATGAGGCCTAAATGTTTAAGGTTTTTGAAAAGGGAGGAGGGGATTCTTTCTTTCTTTCTTTCCACCCTTGAAAAATGAGGGCAAGATAAGAAGCAATTTCCACTCTTGGGAATCATGTTGTTGGCCATCGAAGGACACCATCTAGAAAGTGTACTCATAGCTCAAATTTGGTTTTGCATAAATATTTGTTCAAAAAAAATTTCAAACCCACCCATCCAACTCAGTCATTCTAATCCAAATCTAAATCCAAATCCAAACCCAAAACCAAGACCCAAACCAAAAATAGTTTTTAACTTTTTTTTTTTCCTCTCTCACTCACTCTTTTGTGCCCTTGTCTCACTTTATGCCTTGGCCTTTTTTAATCTTTCACACATACACACATACACCAACACCACTACCAAAAAAAAAAAAGAAACACTCAAAGAAAAGAACGACTCCAAGGGGTTTGGCTCTATAGTGCGCACAATGCGCAGGATAAGGAAGGATGGTTTTTTAAGGGGCGGAGGGAGACCAAGATAAAGAGGTGCGCACTGTAGCACCGGCTCAAGATAACAATTTCAATATCATTAACCAAAAAAAAAACAAAAAGCTAAAGTGAACAGAGCTCCAAGTAAACTCCTCTCTATATAAATTGTTTACCTCCAATTTCAATCGTTTTTCAGTTCACGCCAAAAACTCTCTCTCTCTGCAAAAAAAAAAAAAAAGCCTTTGGCCATTGGAGCTTCTCTCTCCTACTTTCTCTTTCTCTCCACTGTCTCTCCTACCTTTTCTAGTCTCTCTCTCTAGAAAACTATTGAAAAGCTGCATATTCTCTCATGGCAGTGAATGCTCAAATCTTGAATTTCACTTAATTTTCTCTTATTCCTTTGAACAAGCTCCGATAAAAGCCTTAAATCGTAGCTCTTCGCTGTTTACTTTCCTCAAATCTCAATCATTCGTCGTTTAATTCTCTCTCTCTCTCTCTCTCTCTCTCTAATTACACGCCTTCGTTTTCAGGAACGATTGAGTACGGAATTTGTTTCCTTTTTGGTTAATCCATGTCGTCGGATATAAGCTAGATTTCATCTTACAAAAGTCTCGGTCGAAAGCCGTCGAAAGATTTCTCCTTTTTTTCCTTCTTGATCTCCCAATTGAAGTTTTCCTCGCGACTTCATGGCTAATTGCAGAGAATGTACCGGAGCTTACTGTACTGGAATCTTCGAGTGCAAAACTGAAACTACTAGGATTTAAAAGGCTTGTCTGAGAAAACTTTGGTTTTCTGGGGGGTTCGAGTTTAGTTTAGCGGGGCGAGGGATGGGCACGGATAGTCTGCTATTACCGACGGTGGAACCGCCAATAAAGCCACGAGCAGGGTTACGAAGAAAGCAGGCGGGTAGAGGATCATATAGGGGAAGTTAGGGCACGGATTTTCTCGGAAAATTTTGAGGCGGGGATCTTTTTTCTTTTTTTTGCAATTTGGAGATTTTGAGTTGAAAGGAAAACCCGGGTTGGGAGTTTGTTTTAGTGGGTTTTAGAAAAAGAAAAATAGCTTTTGGTGGGGATGGGTACTGACTTGCAGCTTATACTTAGAAGCCTCTGCTTTAATACAGAGTGGAAGTACGCCGTCTTTTGGAAGCTCAAGCGTCGCGCTCGAATGTGAGCTTTTTATTAATACTCTACTCTCTGCTACTTTCAGATTTTTTTTGAATTGATTTATTTTGTTTGCTTGCTAACTCATGGGAAAATTAACTTATCAAAGGAAGCAAATTTTGCATATGTAGTGGGTTTAGCGAATGGAAAAAGTTGTTTAAAAAAAAAGAAGAAGCGTGATTCAGGATCACTTTTGGTAGAGAATAACGTATGATTCTATTGCTCGTCTATGGGTGTGAATAGTTGTGTTAGTTTTTTTAATGTTAAGATGCTTGATCTTGTAACAGATGCACGTCTTTTTCCTTTTATTTATTATTATATCTCGTGAGAGGAATTCTGGATTTGTCAGCTGGATTTGATATCGATGTATGCTGTGCAGGGTGTTGACTTGGGAAGATGCTTACTGTGACAAGAGTAGTGAGCAACATGATCCTGTAGAGAATAAGTGCTTTAGTAAGAAACTGGAAAAGTTCCATGATGGGCTTTATTCACATGATCCCCTTGGATTAGCTGTGGCTAAGATGTCGTATCATGTATATTCTCTAGGGGAAGGGTAATGTTTCTTGTGACTGCTTTATTTTCTTGTATAGGACGAGAAATTTCTTATTGGCAACAATAAAATGGTGAAGACTGTTACCTTGCGCAGTTTCCCAAGCAACTTGCATATTGTCATGATTCATCAACAGTTGCATAAGATAAACACTTTTTTTTTTAGCCAAAAAAAGTGTGTGATCTTGTAGGATTAGTTTTAATCCTTTGTTTTATATTTATAGGATCGTTGGACAAGTGGCAGTGAGTGGAAAGCATCAGTGGATCTTTGCTGATAAGCATAAAATGAGCACCTATTCTTCATTTGAGGTAAATTATAGTTTTATTTCTTTAACATATTCTTATTCTTGGCGTAGAAAGTGAACAATCTACAAATGCTTACACAAGCTGAGGATTAAGGAAGATTCTTTTGGGTGATTTGCAGTACTCTGATGGGTGGGAAAATCAATTTTCTGCTGGTATCAAGGTATGCCTCTTTCCTTTCTAGTACACACACGCACATGCACATCTGTGGCATCTTTGTTTAACTGTGTATTTGTTTATACAATTGAAAATAGCTGATAGCCTGAGACATCGGCATTGTAAATTGAATCACGTAATAGCCGAGGCTTTGGTTGAATGAGTGAGTCATATTTCATAATATGATAAAAGACAGAAATCATAAAATGCTGCAGAATAGAGGGCAATGATATTTTATCATATGCTTAAAATTTGTCAGTTAATTTGATGATGAAGCTAATTAAGTTAAAACCACAACCTCAGAATGAAGGGTAGTCATATCTCATATGCTCAAACATGGTGGTACATCGCTGCAAATGGTAGCATGCTACTGGGTTGTCCATGAGCTGCATCTAATTCAAGAGTTTTAGAATATTTCAAACTGTGAAGTTGATTTTATGTGCTTGTTATGCATATGGATGAAGTCTTAGGGTGTAGACCACTCTGATGAAAAATATTCAAATTTGAACTTTTTCGAATCAAAATTATTTTATTTTATTTTTTTATCATTGTATGCTTGAAGAAGCAAATTTATTTTAAGTGCATTATGTTTGACGCCCTATCGTTCACATGACTTCTGGATAACTGCAATATTAACGTATCATTTCTATTTTTGCCTTCTCATCATTGTTTTCATCAAGTTTTCTTGACATCTTTGTTGAGGGGGTTTTCTTGTCCTCTCTTGCAGACTATTGCTGTTGTAGCTGTTGTTCCACATGGAGTTGTTCAGCTTGGGTCTTTTAAAGAAGTAAGTTTTTACTTTCTTCTCGTGCACCGTTTCAAGTTGTGCATCATTATTGACTGTATATCTCTATCTTGGTTTCTGGTATGCTTTAGTATTTAGGATCATAATATGTAACTTTGATCATATTAACTTTCCTTGTTCCTTTATTTATGAGGGGCAGGTCCTTGAAGATATGAAGCTGGTTAATCATATTAGAGATGTCTTTATGTCTCTTCAAGATTCTTCACTGGGACATGTTCCTCTTTCAATACAATCCAATGTGAATAGTTCAGTAAATTTGGTATCTCTCTCTCTCTCACTCTCTATTTTTATTTTTATTTATTTGTGTGTGTGTGTATGTGTGTGTGTGGCATAGGCATGCCCTTCTGTCAGGCACAATCTTAAAAGTATTTTTGTGATTTTTTTTCTTTTTGGTAAATCAGAATTACATGAAGCATTATATTGATTGAAGGTATCTTCTTTTCAGCGAGGCATGTGTTCAAAAAGTTTTACTTCAGAGATTATTCCTGACTGCTTGCACAATTTAGACAAAACTTTAAACGGAGAAAGGCCAGATATTTGGTTTTCCATTTTTCCATATTTGGGGAAAGACAGTGACAGTCCTTACGTTTTATCACTGCCTAATAATTATCAGGAAAAGGCAGTTGATATTGTCAATAAGCGTGGAGGACTTGAGTTTTCCACAAGTGGGACTGATGAAAGTGCCAAGTTAGTTCAATCAAAAACAAACATCCTTGAACTTGAGAATCACAAAGTGATAGGCACGAACCTTCGTGAAAACTGGAAGTATGGAGGAGAGATTGGCAGTGCCAAAGATGCTGCAGTGGCTTCAGTCGACAATGTTAATTCATTGTTGCCCAGTTCTGTTACCGGTGATCTTAATTTACCTAGCATTATGCTTCCAGCTGAAAAGGTTGAAGTTGATTCTTCGCACTTTTCTTCAGACCTTGTTGACTCTGCTGTTTGTGACAGAGTTCAGTTGGACAGTGTAGACTATTACCAAAATGGGGAGTTGCACGTAAGTGAACCCTCAGATACTAGCTTCCAGAAAGATCTGAAAAATCTGGAGTTTCAAACTGAGTCGAGCGACAGGGACAATTCTAGCACATCTTTAAAGTTCCCTGCCGGCTATGAGCTCCATGAAGCACTTGGACCAGCTTTCCTGAAAAATAGCAAATATTTTGATTGGGAGGCAACGGAAACTGATGGAACAGTTCTTGAGATGACCGAGCAAATGAGTAGTAGCCAGTTGACTACTGGCACCCATCCAGAGCATCTTCTAGAAGCAGTAGTTGCTAATGTTTGCCAAAGTCATAGCGATGTTAAGAGTGAAAAATCATTTTGTAAATCAGTGCAGTCTCTGTTGACAACTGAAAAATATTTTGAGCCTTCAAGTACAACCCTAGTCACTGATTCATCAAATCATTCAATTGGTCAACCCTCTCTTATAACCCAGCAATGCTTGAGCTCATCAGGTATTTGTGGTGGGATGTCCCCAAAAGGGTTTTCATCAACCTGTCCAAGTGCTTGTAGTGAGCTTGAAAGGTCTTCGCCACCCAATAAGAACAACAAAAAGAGGGCTAGACCTGGTGAAAATTGCAGACCTAGGCCAAGGGATAGACAACTGATACAAGATCGTATTAAGGAACTAAGGGAGCAAATACCTAATGGAGCTAAGGTGAGTTTCAATTATCCTTATTCCTTGTTGAGTTCTGGACTTACACAAGTTACAGTTGATGAATACATGCAATTGTTTTATGCTCACGCGTGTTAAAATTTCATGATACTTGTTCAGTGCAGTATTGATTCACTGTTGGAGCGCACGATCAAGCACATGCTATATCTGCAAAGTATAGCCAAGCACGCTGACAAGCTAAACAAATATGCTGATATAAAGGTATATACTTTTATAGCAAAGGCATATTATAGCATTGCAATAGCTCATAAGCAGTTTAATCGATTTCCATTGGAGTTGAATTTGCTCATTTGTATTCACTTTTTTTTTTGTTTTTGGAGTTATTACATTTGACTTTTGACTGGCTTCTACCCCCCAAAAAGCCTTTTATGGAGACGATTTTATTATTAGGGGGAGAAAGTCACTTTATACATCCCTGGGATCAAGTCTGACACTGTTGATTTCAAGACTGCTGCAAAATTTGTCAGTTTTCAATAAGATGTCTAGCACTGCATCTTGACTCTTGGCAATGTTTTATGCTTGGTATGAAATCACGCTGTGTTTAACAGAGTCGATTTTTGTTCTATATATTTTATACTTCTGAATATGCAGTTGTGTCACAAGGAAGCAAGCATGCTAGAATCCTCAACCTATGAACGGGGTTCAAGTTGGGCAGTGGAGGTGGGAGGCAATCTGAAAGTTTGTTCAATCATAGTGGAGAATCTGAACAAGAGTGGGCAGATGGTTGTAGAGGTATGTATGGATCATGTGTGTAAATTGCGGTTATTTTTTATAAATCTTTGATTATATTTTTCAATAAGGTAAAATTGCAAGTTTAAACAGATGAATGCCTATAAGACAGTGAGCTTGGCCACTTCAGTAACAAAACTTGTCTCTTTGTTTCTTATGCATATTATCTTTTCTTTTTTATTCATGCTCAGTATTGCAAATATTTTGACCGATTTGTGCAGATGATGTGTGAAGAATGCAGCCATTTTCTTGAGATAGCCGAAGCTATCAAGAGCTTGGGTCTTACAATCTTAAAAGGAGTGACAGAAGCCCATGGTGAGAAGACATGGATATGTTTTGTGGTTGAGGTAAGATATCAAGGTTTCAATTTCATGTTATGAGATTGTATCGCTTAACTACACCTGAATCCAGAACTAAACCTTGATTCTGAATCTCTGCAGGGACAGAGCAACCAAAGCTTACACAGAATGGACATCTTGTGGTCGCTTGTTCAAATATTGCAGCCTAAAAATGCTGCATAATAGCGACGGTTGGTTTTCCTCCTGGAGAAAGTCATGTGGTCTTTTCTTTTTCCACTCCTGTTTGTGTGTTGTGCAAAATCATCGTGGAATTGTTTACATTTTTGCTCTAGATTGAAGCTGACTTTCATCTAGTTTCTTTTGCCTACAGTTTCTCTTTGAAATATGACTTTCGTTTGTTTGGAAGTTTGAAATTACAGTGTCGAGTTCACAGGAATATTTCAATGCATTTGTGTGCTGGCCCTTTTTTTTTTTAAGATTAAAGTTCTGGTGTGGGTTACTCACTGTGTAGTGGTGGGTTTTGGTTTGATACGAATGAGAGAATCACTATAGCCATTTTCAAAGGAAAACTTGCCGACGCCAATAAAGTCGTAAAGAGTCCCCACCTTGTACATGAGATTGGCAGATTATTGCTTTAGTTCTAGAGAGAGTAACAGAAAAACCACTGTGAATGTAGTACTACTGGGACTTGATCTCTCTCTCTCTCTCTTTCTCTCTCTCTCTCTCGGTGAAAGTGATTTAACAAAGATATATTATTTGCTATCATGTAAATAAGAAATAAAGGTTATACGTTTGCAACACTTCAGAAAGTCAACGCTGAACTTTTTAGCGTTGACAAACACTCGACTATAACAAGTACTTGTGTCCCATTCAATGATCATGAACACCATTTGAAAGAAACCCCATGTTTTTTACGTTCCAATAATTCCACGGACGGTTGCCATTTGCCCATATCTTTCAAAGAGCTCGCCGCCGCCTTCGTCCAGGGCTTGGAAGCCATGATTTCTTGTGAATGGAAAAATATACGAATCTTCCACAGCTCCACTATATGTGATTTTCCAGGTACCTGTCGTTTTCATTTTTCATTGGCACGCTTTAAAATTACCTCCCTTTAGATAGAATTCTTACTCCGGTAGAATTTTGGTTCTTTCAATTTCAATATTCTCGGCCGTTTGCGAGCTTAGTAGAGTTTAAATGGAAGTCAATTTAAAATTCAAAACATATTTTTATGGTATGTACTGTATTCTCAAACGCTTTTAAAACTCATTTTCCAAGTTTCGAAAGAAATTCTCCTGACCATTCAAAAGTTTCGCTGTCACCGTTCACGACTGATGTCTTTTCCTTTGTTTTGGGACTTTTAGCTTTCATGCGTTACTACACTCTGAAAAATAAAGAGATACCTCTTAGTTTTTATTATGTTTCAATTTATCTAGAGATGCCTCTTAGTTTTTATTATGTTTCAATTTATCTATTTGTTTTTAGAAACTATAAAGGCATCTTTTGAATTTGAAAAACTTGTTTTAATTGTATTCTTTGTAGGCTTTTTTAACTTAAAAAATAAAGATAAAATAAAATACCATTGACTAAAACTAATTTGTTTATGAAATATATATATTTTTCTTGAAAAAAACTTAAAAAAGTATATTTTAAGATTAAAAAAGTCATAAAAATTAAGATTTTTTTTTTTATATAAAAAAATTGATGTTATGTTTTGTTTTAAGATCTTTTTATGTTTTTAATATATAAAATATTTATTACAACTGTTGTACGAAAGTATCCTAAAAACTCAGATCAATAACCTTTTTAGAACAGATTTCACAGAGAAAGCCTCGAGAAGTTTTATTGCTACCTTTTCTTATTTCCAGCAATACATACTCCACTCCTTGATCAATAACCTTCTCTGTACATTTTCTTTCTCTCGACTAACTGGATACTTGTATTGTTCTCTCAGTATTTATTATAGCTGCTAACCACTAACTAATTCAGTTAGCTACTAACATCTTCTAACTAACTAACTAATTCAGGTAAACTAAAATTACAACACCACCCCTGAATGTTGAACCAATTAACCTAACAACCTCCACCTTGGTTCTACATTCATTACATCACAGTATAATTGAACTTTAGTCAACACTTATGAGGAGCTTCTTCTATTCCCAGCATTTTCAGACAATTGTTGAACTTTGTTGATGGCAGCGTCTTTGTCAACATATCTACAGGATTATCTTCAGTTGCCACCTTTTGCACAGACACAATCTCCTTTGCAATTACATCTCTAATAAAGTGGCACTTCACATCCACATGTTTAGTTCTCTCGCGATGGACTTAATTCCTGATTAAACTTACTGCACTTTGGTTGTCATAGAACACAGTTGCTTCTTCGATCTCTTGCTAAGTAAGTAACTCAGACAAAAAACCTTTAAGCCAAATGGCTTCTTTAATAGCTTCTGTGACTACAACATATTCAGCCTCTGTAGTTGAAAGTGCTACAACAGGCTGCAAATTAGACTTCCAGCTAATAGTTCAACCATAAACCTTGAATACATACCCAGTCAGAGACTTCCTTGTATCAATATTGCCTGCAAAATCCAAATCAACATAACCCTCTAAAACTCTACTTATCAACTGCTTCTTAACATACTTCAACCCATAATTGCAAGAGCCACATAGGTACCTAATAACACGTTTCACAGCTTCCCAATGACACTTCTTAGGCTTTGCCATAAACCTACTTATCATACTGACTGCATGGGCAATATTTGGCTTACTGCACACCATTGCATACATGGTACTTTCCACAACACTCGACTAAGGTATCCTTTCCATATACTTGGACTCTTCTTCGGTTTTGGGTTCTTGCTGCATAGATAGCTTAAAATGTTGGGCTAGGGGTGTAAGAACTGACTTGGCTTGTGACATATTAAATCTCTTAATCACTTTCTTTAAATATGCCCCTTGAAATAAGTTCTCCCTCAGTTCTTTTCCTTATAATTTCCCTCCCCAATATCTTGGTTACTGGACCAAGATCTTTCATTTCAAACTCAGCCCTTAACAGGTTCTTTAATGTCATAACTTCCCCTGCATCCTCACTAGCTAAGAGCATATCATCCATATATAGTAACAAATAAACTGGTCTCCCAACTGCCTCTTTCTTCATATACACACAGCAATCATATTTACTTCTTAGAAAATCAACCTTCAGCATGAATTCATCAAAACATCTATGCCGCATTCTTGGGGACTGCTTTAAACCATATAGAGATTTTTTTAACAAACACAACTTACCTTTATCTCCCTTATTAATGAAACCATCTGGTTGTTTCATATAAATTGTTTCATCCAATTCACCATGTAAAAGGCTGTTTTTACATCCATATGCTCTAGTTCCATATTAAACTGATTTACCAAAGCTAGTAGTACCCTAACAGAACTATGTTTTACTACAGGAGAAAATATCTCTGTAAAATCTATTCCTTCCTGTTGAGTAAAACCACGGGCTACTAACCTTGCTTTGTCCCGAGCACTTTCTACTCCTGGAATTCCTTCTTTCTCTTGAATATCCATTTGTTGCTTGCATCCTTTTGATTCCTTGGTTTATCCACAAGCTGCCAAGTTCCATTCTTCTGTAAAGAGTTCATCTGCTTGGCCATTGCTTCCTGCCACTAAGCATTATCTTTGCTATTCATTGCTTCAGCATATGATGCAGGTTTGGTGTCCTCCTCAATCTCTTGACCTATTCTAAAAGCATAAGAGATCAAGTTTGCTTGACCATACCTCTGAGGTGCCTCGTGTGATCTTCGAGTTTTGTCTCTCGCCAAACTATAGCTGTCAAGGTAGTTTCTTGAAGGATATCAACTTGTTGCTGTTCCTCTTCTTGAACTTATGCTGAACTAGTTTCATTTTGGCTTTGAATTCTACTGGGCTCCTCCTTAAGCTCCAAAGTATCTGTGCCATCATTATTATGTGAAACTGATAGATCCTCTTGGACTAAATTTGCCATTTGTTTTTCATTGAAGAACATGTCTCTGCTGATGATACACTTCTTTTTGTCCAGGCTCTAAACACCATAGTTTGTATCCTTTCACACCTTCAGAATACCCAACAAATATGCACTTTAGAGCCCTTGGATCTAGCTTATCTTACTTGACATATGCATATGCTGTGCATTCAAATGTTCTTAATCTGCTGTAGTCGGCTGGCCTACCACTCCACACCTCTTGAGGGGTTTTAAAACCTAGTGCAGCATAAGGGCATCTGTTAATTAGATAAACAGCTGTACTAACTACTTCAACCTAGAAGGTCTTTGGTAAGCTTGCATTGCTGAGCATGCATCTCACACGTTCAAGTATGGTTTTATTGAACCTTTCAGCTAGCCCATTTTGTTAGGGTGTCTTCCTTACAGTCAAGTGCCTTGCCATCCCAGTATCTTTGCAGTACTGTGTAAACAAAACAGCACAATATTCCAAGCCATTATCGGTTCTTAACTTTTGACCTTCTTGCCTGTTTGAGTTTCAACCAGAAGTCTCCACTCCTTGAACTTCTGAAGTGCATCATTCTTATTCTTCAAGAAGTACATCCACAGTTTTCTTGAATAATCATCACCTATGGACAAGAAATACTTAAATCCCCCATGAGACACAGTTCTGGAAGCCCCTAGAGATCTAAATGAACATAATCAAGGACAACTCTTGTCCTATGTTCTGCTGCAGTGAACTTAAGCCTCCTAGCCTTTCCCAAGACACAATGATCATAGAAACTAAGTGTTTTTATCTTATCTCCACATAATAGTCCCTGGTTGTATAATTCTTTTAGACCTCTATGACTAACACGGCCTAATCTTTAATGCCATAGTTGTGTCTTGTCAATCCCTTCACTAATGGCATTCACAGATCCCCCAATTACTGTCTTGCCTGCCAAGGAATACTGCCCATTTACCTGAGTCCCTTTCATTACTAACAATGAGCCTTTATAAATCCTTGTATTTCTACTTTCACATTTATAACCATATCTAATTTTATCAAGCACACCAAGAGAAATTAAGTTCCTTTTCAATTCAGAAACATACCTGACATCTTGAAGAATCCTTTCAACCCCATCGAACATCTTAATCCTCATGGTTCCTATCCCTATGACTTTGCATTCTTTATTATTGCCTAGAAGTACAACTCCATAGTCAACCAATGTAAGAGTTTCAAACCAACTTTTATTTGGACTCATATGGTATGAACATCTTGAATCAAGAATCCATTCTTTACTGGATTCTTGATAAGATACAATTAAGATCTCAGCACTTTCATAACTGTCTTCTGCAATGGCTGCATCGCCAGAGTCCTTTACCTTGTCAGTTGGTCTATTCTTTCTCTCAGGGCAGTTTTTCTTGAAATGCCCCTCCTTGGGGCAGAAAAAACATTTTCTTCTCATCTTGGACCTTGACCTGAATTGGCCTCTATTTTTGAATTCACATTTCTCAGATCTTCCATGAATTATTAAAGTCTCAACAAGGCCTTGGTCTTTCTTGATTTCTCCATATGTCTACAGTTCTTTGGAATTCAGAGCAGCTTTAACTTTTGCCATGGTAATAGACTCTTTTCCATACAACATTGTATCAACAAAGTGCTCGTACCTCTTTGGTAGAGAACTTAGGAGAATGATTGCTTGGTCTTCGTCGTCAATCTTCACCTCAATGCTCTTTAAATCCAGAATGATCTTGTTAAAGTCATCTAAATGTTTCTTTAGAGACTTTCCATCATCCATTTGAAGGGCATAGAGTTGTTTCTTCAGATACAACCGATTTGCCAAGGACTTCTTCATGTATAGCAGCTCCAGTTTTCCCCAAATTCCAACGGTGGTGTGTTCATCTGCGACTTCCCTTAGGACTTCATCTCCAAGACTCAACAAGATTGCACTGTGAGCCTTGTGAAGCAAGTTTTCTCGAAGTTTCTCCTCTATCTTTGCTAGTGCCTCATTCGACAGAGCAACGTCTAGACCTTGATGAACCAACAACGCCTTCATCTTCAATCTCCACAAATTGAAATCATTTGTGCCTGTAAACTTTTAGATTTCTAATTTCGCCATCGCCATTGTCGTGCTCTCCAACCGGGCTCTGATGCCACTTGTTGTATGAAAGAAAACTTAAAACTCAGATCAATAACCTTTTTAGTTTCACAAAGAAAACCTCAAGAAGTTTTATTGCTACCTTTTCTTGTTTCCAGCAATACATACTCCACTCCTTGATCAATAACCCTTTCTGTACATTTTCTTTCTCTCAGACTAACTGAATCCTAGTATTGTTCTCTCAGTATTTATTATGGTTGTTAACCACTAACTAATTTTGTTAGCTACTAACATCTTCCAACTAACTAACTAATTCATGTCAACTAAAATTACAACACTGCCCCTAAATATTGAACCAATTAACCTAACAATAACTATTTAAGAGTAGTCATGTTGTTTTGTTCAATTTTTTTTATTCATGGAGATAAAATTGAAATAAGTTTTTAGAATTTTAATGATATTTTTATAGTTTATAAAAACAAATAGATAAATTTAAAAATAGTTAAAACTGAACGATAAAATTATGTAATTAATTCAAAGGAAAAAAAAAACTTATATAACGCTTTGAATCGACCAGTTTGGCTACGTACGTCACTCACTGCCAAAGCAGGAAAGTGATTCTGCACTCGGCAAACTTCCGCCAAAGGACAGATGTGGTCAATTATTCAAAATTCCACACCAATTGGGTTGTAAATATTGATACCAAAACTATAAAAAAATAAACTGGTATAAATTTGGTTAAAATTTTAAGACTCGCAAGGTAAAGCACCCACCAAATTAATTTATTAGGTAGCATATCTTTTATATATTAATCAAGTAATGCACAAAAGTCCCTTTTGGTACATTAGTGGAAGTGATAGCGGCAAAGTCCTGATTTCTTTAATATGGGCGTCCGAACTACGCTTAAGCTATCATTTTTTTCTTCTTTCAAGAGAAAAAGGAAAGAATATTATAATTAGAATTTAGAAAGAAAAGTGTCTTTTTTCCGTTGTGGGAACTTATTGGTAGTATATGTTTTGAAGAATAATGTTACACATACTAATTTTAATTTTAATTTTTATCCTAACTCATAATTTGTTCTCAATTTATTGGTTGATGCCGTTATAATATTTTAAATATTTATATCTATAAGTTACTTTTTTTACTACCTATCAAAAAAATGAAAAAAAAAAACCGAAAAGGAAATATGCGTGTGGGAAAGATATGATAAGCATGAATCATGGTTTTGCTAAATACCAGAAGGACACGAATCATGGTGGTATTTGCTGGCGGTGGGACCCTTCTCATTGGCAACCTGAATATGTCCACGAATGGATAGGACTCTGCTTCTCGAGGATTCCATTGACGAGTTTTCATTGTCATCGACGTACTTGTGCAGAAAAATGGACCTCTAACACGTACTCTAGTTAAACTCTCAACGGGCTTGGGACTTTTATGTGTAAATATCTCTCGTTCAAAGCCGAAATAAATTGTTCTGTGAATTATTTGGTTTGATTTGACAGATTTGGTTTGAGAGAGAAAAAGAAGATGACTCAAAATACGCACGCGTACAAAATATTCTAGGTTTATTATAATAATTAATGATACAAGGGATGATATTATAAATAAATAGTATCGGTAAATAATACTATTAATTTTTTTATAAATATTTTCTCTCTCATGCATTCATAAAACATTTTTCTTTGGTAATAAACAAAAGATTCTCTTTACTTTTTTTGAAAATTTTCTTTAAAATTTTTTTAGTTTCATAATTTTAATCTTGTATTTCTCAATTTTCATAATAGGTTTTAATTTGTTGGTTTTTCACTCTTCGTTTTCTTGCTTGACACTTGAGGGTTGTTTTTGGAACCTTGATTTGAATCAATTGGTTCAAAACACTATAGTAATATAAAGTTTTACACTCTTTAAATTCAAACTAATTGATTTAAATTAATTCTTCAAATACATGCTTGAGCCCCTCTTACATGCATGATTCTTACAACATTGTGTATGTAATTTGCACGAAATCCAAATGGGACAGTGCCGCAATAAGCATACATTTTCTTTTTTCTTCTTGCAACATGTGCCTCGGTTCAATACTTTATAGCCCGACCAATGAGCTGACTCATAGCGATGTGAATGAAATTGGGTCTATCCTTCGAGTAGAGTCGGGTCGACACGTTCCCATTCTATTGACGGGCTCCGGAGTTTCTTCTCTATGAACAATCGAATGGGTTGAAATAACAGTAATTATCCCTTTTACAATTAAAAAAACTCTAGAAAAAAGGCAAACATATTAGACAAACAAAGCTTCAGCAAAAACGTGGGAATTATTATTGTAGATTTAGTGTACATAACTTTCACTGGTACAAATCAGCCATTTAGTCCTTGTGAATAGTCATGATAATCATAATAATAATAACATATAAATTCCAGTCATTAATATTGCAGCTTAAAATGAGGAAGGGCTGAGTTGCCATCAAGACCCTTGGACCTGTAATAAGCAAGATATTCGTATGTATTAGTTTCCCTATATTTGGGTGGTTCCTTCTCAGACAGAAACTCTTGAATTGGACCGTACGCTTTATATCTGTGCGTGGCACTCGGATACATGAAACATGCAGCTGATATTCTTGGACCACTGCTTCCAGACAACACCCTATGCTCGACACTTTTGAACTTGTCATTTGTGATCAGCTGCGACAGAAAATGATAGACAAAAAGATTATATTATGAAGTTTGAAAACATAGGATATGAAAATATTGTCATGTATAATCATAATTTTCGAAACCAATCACAGATTCGCATGTCAATTTGTACCTGCATGAGGTCGCCGATGTTGGCAACTAGTACCGAGTGCGATGGGGGTATGTCGACCCATTGGTTCTGATGGAAGACTTGGAGGCCGCCGATATGGTCCTGGAGGAGTATGGTTAACGCGGAGGGGTCGGAATGCTTGGTTGTGCCTTGAGTCAGCTCCGGTTCAGGACAAACCGGGTAGTAGTGACACACCAAGGTTTCGCTTTTCATGCATTCTAACTTTGCCAAGTAGTCTTTGCTAAGCCCCAGCGCCTCCGACAACAATTCTGAAAGCAGCTCCCGCAGCTCCACCATGTGTTTCATGTACTTCAGTACCACATGTCTGCCCACCAAAATCATGCATCAAGAAAAAATAATTGGTTAGAAAATTGTCAACAACGTTGTTAACATGAAAATAATTATCACTTGTTTAGTTCATATGGTTGAATAGAAATTCAAATTTTGTGACAGAAAATAGTACAGTAAAAAAAGGTTTGAATTGTGTGTTTTAAATTCGCAAAGCAAATGGATGCTTAAAGAGCACCTGCAGGCTGAAGGCAATGCCTGGGGTTCAAGAGGACCATCCTGAAAATCGAACATGATGGAGTCTCTCCAATTTGCTGTTTTGGACACCAAGAGGTCTCCGTTGCAGTAGAACCTCACTCTTCGCTGAGGTTCCCGCGAGTACCATTCGATCTTCATCTCCTTCGGCTGCTCGTGGAATTGCCGAACGCCATCCAACATGTCCTTCAAGACGGCGTCAGGTACTCCATGGTTAACCATTTGAAAGAATCCCCACGTCTCCGAGGCCTCACGGATTTCCCTAACTATCTCCGCTCTCCTCACGCAAACCTCATGTCGTCCGAGATCTATGACCGGGACTCGCAAATCATCATTAATATTGCGGGGTGGTGATGGTGAGTTGTTAATTGAGAGGTTCTCTAGAGGATGGATGAGAAACCTGGGGACTTTAGTCACGCCAGAGTCTACAAGCCCTTTAACTCCAGCTTTTGTTTCATCAAATTGCTTCACTTCTTTGGCTCTGTCGTAGTCCGAATCCTCTTCTGCGTTAGAGTTTGCAGTGCGAGGAGTGATTTCCATCTCAGTTATGATGGAATTTGGTTCAGGAATTTGGTTCTTATAACTTGAGTTGGTGGAGGTCATTTGAAAAGAAAAATAATAATAATTAAAAAAAAATGAAGATGCTAATCTGAATGGAAGATCAGATGCTCCAGATTATTATAAAATTTTGGAGATGAATACTGAATGCAATAAATTAGACAAAAGTCCAAGAAAATGAGATACCCACTTTTGGCATTGCTTACAGCTACAGTCATAATTCATAATGTAGTGATTTATGTGTTGCCACTCAATATGCGTCATATTATGTCAGTTGAATGGAGAATGGCGTCTCTTTAGCATTGTCTGGTCTATATAAGATCATCAAGTACGTGAAAAAAGCTAATCTTGGTCCTATTTGCAACACTAGTTGCCAAAAACGGTTCTGCAGGGTTGCGCCTCATAAAGGTTGTCTCCTTCTATTTAGATGTGAAAAGCCAGCTAGATAGATATAAAATCAACATCATGATCCAGCTGATAAGGCCAATTTGTAGTTTTCAATTTAACAAGTGACATGTTCTAGGTTTTTTTTTTTATTTTATATATTTTTTCCCTATTTTTGCCTATTTTTAATTGCTTGCACGTGTTAAGTTCCAATATGAAATTTGTATATAGAGGAAATGACTCTGTGAAAACGGCGGATAGCAGGCGTCTCTTTACTTCTGCTAATGATCTTTATTTCGTGTGGCATGGGACCTTTTGTCTGTTGATCACACTCAACTTAGACAGGAAATTATTTGTTTATTTTTTTATTTTTATGTTTTGCTAAAACTTAGGTTAGGAATTAGCTCATATACGAATAATATCCAACCCTTGGGTGTGCACGTTGTTGTTTATTTATTTTATTTTTATTTTCTGCTAGTGAATTTTAACCAATTTTCTTATGTTGAGAATGTGTGAACAAAATCCTGCATTGGTAAGGCATAAATTTGAGAATGAGTTTAGAAAGATTGGATTAATATTTTAAGATAAAATTTTAAGATCGAAAAGTGGCATCAGAGCTATATTTAGATGTAATTAGATCATGATGATAAAAAAATTCGTAGCGAAATAAACTCTTGAAATAGAAAATTAATAGTAAAGCAGACCATTGATGCAATAGAAATCTCAATAGAGGAGGTTGTGATGATGTGAGAATCTCAGGATGATAACGATAGGCAACAACAACAAAATGGAGATCTTGATATAGAGGGACTATAATGACCATGTAATTCATTGGAGGAGAAAATTATTTGGAAAATATGTGAACAACATACAACATCAGTTAGACATGAAATTGACAGCGAGTTTAAAGATTTTGGACTGCGAATAGGTTTACCATTTTGGAACCCAACACCTCTCATCAGTTGTGTTTTCGAAAGGTTGTTGCAGTAACTTCAATCAGGTAGTTAAGCCCCTGATTGAGTGCTAGTCTACTTTCTACTTTCGGGACATGACTTCATTTGTTTTATTTACTCAAAATTTTCTGTGCAAAAATTTTGGTGTTTGATCTTCATAGCCCAAAAAATATCCGGAAAACATGGATTGTGCCCATGGTCAAGTTCATAAGATCTCTGTTTCACTTTGGCTTTTCTTAATTATGTGATGTGATATGTTCTGTAACTTCTGTTGGAAAATGAGGGCAGGGCAAACCACAAATTGGTCATTTGAACGTCTGCTTAACTTTCCATTGAGTTTGGGCATTATACCCACTACATTTTGGTAACGGTGTGGACCTTTTTGTCTCACTAATATCACTACAAGTGAAACTTTACAATATGGATAGAAGAAAAGAAAAATATAACATCCAAGAAAAGAAAATCTCATGACAGTGTTAAGGGTTCATACGCTAATGAGCTGCTCAGAACAATTTTCACAGCCAAAAAAAGAAAAAAAAAAAATTCAGAATAAAACGCGGGCACTAACCCGTACACTGAATCTTTATAGCCCTAAAACAAGGTTTCATAAACAAACAAGGGAATCAACCTAATCCTCTCTAGACAGTTTTTGTCTTGCTAAATTTCTTCTTATGTTTCCTTGGAATGGATATTTTCATCCCAATGAAGAAGAGCAATGCCCCAAAAAGTGCCAAATTCTGCAATATTTGAACAGGGATGTTAGATTTTCTTAAAAAAAAAACCATATAATGCAGCATGGAATAGCATGAAAAATATAAAATATACCTCAGCCTTATTAATTATAAAAATAAAAGAAACAAAAGAGAACCGATTATGTTACAAATTATACCTGTGTAAATCTGAAGAAAAGTCGAGTAAATTCTTTCTCCTCGCTGTGATAGTCGTAGAAATTATATAAAATAGGAGTAGCAATCATTTGATGCAACAGCTGGAATGTTAAAGAAGAAATTAAAAATTAAAAACAAAATATATATATATATGTATATATATATATATATATAGTGATAAAATGCCAACCATGAGTTCCAAAGACATGACAGAGACACGACAAACTTATACGTAAGATGTAACGTATAATACAAAAGGTAGCCTTGAGCTGAAAACAAACCAAGAGATAGGCCCCAAGAGAGCTGCCAAAGATAAAGAGGACTCCTCCAATGCCCTTGAGAACTATAGCAGCAGCAACGACGTATTTAGTCTGTTCATAACAACGACATCAATCGAAAATCACACAACAATTCATTCCAAATCAGACAGAATCTGTTTTAGCGGTTTCAACTTGGTCGTCTTTCTAATCTAGATGGATGCAAATTAAAAAAAAAAAAAGGCTTGGCAGCATTCATTTGAAAAATTTAAAACTTTAAGGCCTTTCGAGAAGAATCGTGACTCCTTGTTCAACTTTTAAAAACACAAATCAACAGTGTTCCCAAGTTACAAGACTTAAGTAACTGAACTGGTACATTAATATTATGAACATTAATTTTAAGATCTAGAAACCATACCATTGCTCATAACATTATCATTTCAGAAAAATTTACTGTGTATGTAGAAACTAGTCACGTGCTTGTGCGTGTTTGGGAGAGTGAAAGTGAGATCTCACTTCAATTTCGGGCAACTGAAAGCCAATATGGGAGTGCAAACGATGTGTAAAGACATCAATCTTTGGTCTGAGAATCTTTGCCATTGGTCCCCCATCAGCTCCATATTCATTGAACCTGTAGCGAAATAACAGATAATGATATATAACAACAATGTAAAAGCCAAATGGGATTTCGACAGAACTAAATATTTTGAAATTAAACACCAACAAATAAAAAAGAGAGAATTTTTTTTTTTTTTTTTTAACTCAAGGACGTGAATATTAAAACAAGGATTTCGAAAGTTAAAAGAGTACCAAGTTCGAATCTTGCCGAGCAAACAAAATGACAGAAAATGATATCAAGAAAGACAAACTTTGTTTTTTTAATAAATATTTATGCAAATTGATCAAATCAAAGGGAAATTTGGACGAAAAGCTAATAATCAACAACCAAATTGCAAATCATAGTAGGACAAAAGTAAAGCACTGATCTTTCAAGAAACTCGTAAAAATTGTTCTTAAATGGGTAAATGTATAGCAAAATGAGTTACGAAAAGTACTTGAATAACTCAAAAATTCAAAAGTTTGGATTAAGTGGCAAAAAAAATGCAGATCCACATCTACGAGCCAAATCTAAGACCGTGAAACAAGAAAGTTGAAACCTTTAACACGCCAGATCTACAGAAATATTTTCTCAAGACCCTGTTTTTATCTTTGGTTAAAGACAAAGAAAATATACAAGACGATGCAGAGCAAAATGAAAAGAATATATATATATATATATATATATGTATCAGAAAATAAAATGAATAATACTAACTCCTGGTAAGCAGAAAGTATGAAAACTGAAGCGAACAGAAATCTCCCAACAAACGAACTGAAAGCCATTGTTGTTTAACTCCCAACAAGGAACAAGATTTCTGACACAGAAATTTCAACTGACTTTTCTGGATTTCTCTTTGGCTCTTCGTTTGACAGAGAAGGGATGTTAAGGAAATGAAAAGGAGTAAAAGGGTAATGTGGTACAAAGGAATAATCTTTTTTCTGGCGCTTCTTTCTTTTTTGAATAGAGGGCGCGTAAAGACTGGTAGTTTTTGTTAGTTTACTAAAATGGCCTTTAATTTATAACTGTAGTTGTACAGCAGTTTTTGTTTGAACTCTGGTCAGGCATAGCAGGAGAGGGACATGGAAGGAAGGTTTTCAAATTTTCACTCGACTGCTTTTCATTGATTTGGCAAAGTGAAGGTGACAGAACTAAAGGAGAATTTACTCTTGTCGGCATTATGGAAGAAGAAGATAATAGAATTCTGTGGACAAAGAAAAAATTGAATTACATTTTCAAAAAATCAGAAATGTTTGCATAGATGATAGAGGTGTCAATTTAGGGCCAATCTACCCGTGCCTTAAATTTGATTGGTAAGATTTAGATCTAAACTAAAATTAAGTTGGACCAATCTGATTAAATATTTTCAAAAGAACTTGAAATTCCTTTATGAAAATTTGGTCGGTCAGAACTATGTGAGCTTTGGGTTATACTGGTTCTCTCTTTTCACTAACTGTGTCGGTCCTGGCCAGTTGATAGAGTGTTTAGAAGGTGGTGGGAACCAGTGGTGAGAACCACTTTTACTGTAGTATATGAGAACTTTACATTGTAGTAATTTTTTTTATTGTTACTGTAGCATGTGATAGCTTTTTACTGTTTATAAGTTCCCACCACTTTGCCAAACACCCCTTGAATCTCTCCTTTTGACCCATATTGGCTGAGTCGGACAACACCAGTTAACACCTCTAATATATAATAACAAAAAGGAGAATAAAGAAAATAACATTTTTTTTTTTAGGTAGAGAATAGCTTTTGAAAATATTTATAGTAAATAATAGATTTATCATATAAATAATTTATTGGTTGTGTGAATAATAATTATTTATACTATATATAAGGTGGTGGTAAATAAATTATTTACACTTTAAATATAGAAAAAATTACATGTTATACCATACGTTTAGAAGTTAAGTTTATTTATGCTACATTATTATTTATATTACATGTTAACTTGTGTCATAAATAAACATGTGTTGTATTTATAAAAAGTAAATATTAAAATATAGAATTTATGAAAACTCCCCTTATATATGTTAACAGGGTGAATAAGGATTATTTAATTATAAATAAGAAGATAAACAAATTATTTATGCTATAAATTAGCTATTTACTATAAATATTTTCAAAACTTACTATTTACTACAATTAAATTTATAAAATGTTATTTGCTACAATTTTCTATGATTTAAAAACTGAATTTACCATGAAAAATGTTAAACGACAAGATACCCAAAATATCCCCAACAAGGTTGAGGGAA
>CAMOHE010044577.1:31404-43899 GCA_946598075.1 Artocarpus hirsutus
TTGAATTACATTTTCAAAAAATCAGAAATGTTTGCATAGATGATAGAGCTGTCAATTTAGGGCCAATCTACCCGTGCCTTAAATTTGATTGGTAAGATTTAGATCTAAACTAAAATTAAGTTGGACCAATCTGATTAAATATTTCCAAAAGAAATTGAAATTCCTTTATGAAAATTTGGACGGTCAGAACTATGTGGGCTTTGGGTTGTACTGGTTCTCTCTTTTCACTAACTGTGTCGGTCCTGGCCAGTTGAATCTTTCCTTTTGACCCATATTGGCTGAGTCGGACAACCCCGGTTAACACCTCTAATATATAATAATAAAAAAGAGAATAAAGAAAATAACATTTTTTTTTAGGTAGAGAGTAGTTTTGAAAATATTTATAGTAAATAATAGATTTATCATATAAATAATTTATTAGTTGTGTGAATAATAATTATTTATACTATATATAAGGTGGTGGTAAATAAATTATTTGTACTTTAAATCTAGAGAAAATTACATGTTATACCATACGTTTAGAAGTTAAGTTTATTTATGCTACATTATTATTCATATTATATGTTAACTTGTGTCACAAATGAACATGTGTTGTATTTATAAAAAGTAAATATTAAAATATAGAATTTATGAAAATTCCCCTTATATCTGTTAACAGGGTGAATAAGGATTATTTAACTATAAATAAGAAGATAAATAAATTATTTATGCTATAAATTAGCTATTTACTATAAATATTTTCAAAACTTACTATTTACTACACTTAAATTTATAAAATGTTATTTGCTACAATTTTCTATGATTTAAAAACTGAATTTACCATGAAAAATGTTAAACGACAAGATACCCAAAATATCCCCAACAAGGTTGAGGGAATTGTATCTTCACTTTTTTGAAATTTTAGTTTTATCCTTAACTTTTATGTAAAATTTTAATTGTGCTCCTATTAATTTCAATTGTCTCCCAATTTTATAAATTGTGCTCCTATTAATTTCAATTGTCTCCTAATTTTATAAGAAAAGTTATAATTATACTCTATTCAATAGTTAAATGTGTGTATAAAAAAGAAAGTTAAATGTGTAATTATGCCCATGTTCAATGAGATTTTCTTTTATTTTTTTTCTGCTTCTGCAACTGCTTCCCAAGTCTTTGTCCAACGTCCAGAGTATTGTAGTGACAGTGTTCGAGAGAGTGCAATTATTATTATTTTTTGGGGAGGCGATAGGCTAGAAAAGTTAATGTTCCGCTAAAGTTGAGAAGCATTGTTATATACGGTAGTAGTTGGCTTGAGCACCCTTTTGCTAACCGTCCCCTTTCGTTTTGAGGGATAGAGACTGGTCAAAGGCAAACAATATGTATTACCGAGATTACCTTGTTGGTTCAAAAATAATCTATAAAATTACGACCGGTAATCTACCAGATGCCGCCGGAGGGAAGTATCTGGTCTCCAAGGACCAAGGTGTAATCTTGAAGACTATCAAAAATACCAGACTATTCTTCTTTTCAGTTAATCTCACCAAATTGATTGCTGGAGTTCGAAAAAAAAAAAAAGAACTAGATTACAAAATTGTTACAGAACATCACCAGATTATCAAAAAATAAAAAAATAAAAAAATACAGCATTAAGTTGGACGACAATATGGAATTGGACACTTGAATTGTCTTTCTTCAAGCTTTTTGCTTTGCAGATCAAACAGTTTCGTCAAAATATATAGCTTCTGTCCGCGAAGTTTCAATCAACAAAAAATCCAAGTACGAAAAGTAACTTGAACAATTAACAAGGCATCATTGTGGTTGGCTAGCATTTCTTATACTTTTTTTTAACTTACCAATATTGCTAACCATTATGTCAATAAGAATCGTATCAAAAAATGAAAACTGCTCAAACTTAAGACATATATATATATATATATATATATATATATATATTCACCAACACGCTTCAAAATTCAGCTCTGAAAAGTGTTATGTCAACTATAGGCAACAATAAATCATCAGAATACCAAGGTCAGTCCATGGAAGGAGATCATCAAATAATCAATTAATCTCCTCCTACCAACAAAAAGAGAACATGATGTTAGACAAGAAAAACAGCCAAAAAAATTTAATTAACGAAGAAAAGGAACAATTTTGGTTTACCACTTGACACATTTTAGCCTTCCCAATGCGCTACTTTTCAGGGTCATGTGTAATATATAGTGTCGTTTGTTTTATTATTATTTTTTTTCATTTCATGTGAAATTTGGAGTGCATCACTTAATGGACATCCACAAGAATATTGGCTGGTCGTTAAGGCCTTCCTTATCTTAAGCTACAATAAACGATATTATCTGCTCCTAAATTCCATGATTTTGTTATTTATACCCCACTAGTCGAGCCCATGAGATGACACGACTATCAAAATGAGGGAGGACTTTTTTTTTTTTTTTTTTAATGTTCCGTAGTTTATTCCAAGGTCTGAAATACATGAACATTTGTCTGATATGTAGTATTATACAGGACTTGGACTAATTATAGTGATATATGGACTATAGTTATCTTGTCTCTTTTCTTTTCTCCTCTCGAGTGTTCTTGATGTGCATATTTAATAAAATTGATCTAATTGCATTTTATTTTTTGTAACTAAATTTTCATAATGAAATTTATCTTAGTTTATTCTTAAATTGATGCCGTTTCTAAAGCTATGGCTTTTTACTGTCAATAGTTTTTCTCTTGGTTATGGTCCTTTTTTTTTTTTTTGTCATTGTAGTAGTTTTTGTCTTTTATTTTGTTTTATTTATTTATTCATTTAATATCGACTGGCTGTTCTTGTCGTATTCGCTTGATGCTCTTTCCCTGATTATTGTCGTTTTTTTTGTGTCATTTGAGTTGTCGTTTTTCCATTAGACGTCGTTCATTGAGGTCATTGTCGCTTTCTGTTTGGCGCCAATTTTATTTAGTTTTTCGATTCGATGTCATTTATTCAGGCAAAATATGTGGGACAATTGGGCTAGAGTAAATGCAATTATACATAATCTTCCTTTGGAAACCGAACGCTAAAAGAGTGGAGACATAATAAGGGTGGAAGGATACATATTGATGTAACAATCTATTAAACACGTATTAATAAAAATACTTAATACGACAACTTATAAATTAATATATATATAAATTAAGATTAAGGTTGATACTTTAGCATTTTTTAATAATATATTAGTATTTTACGGATAATAAATGGGTCTAACTCCACGTCATCCCGGTCTCATAGAGTACGCTTTCGCCGCCCAAATGAGCTGTCTATAAGACTTGTTTATTTAACTTGTGCCAATATAGCTCTCAATATGAGCTGGCTTGTCGGTTTTATTTATCTTCTCAAGGCATGTGATTCCTTACTTCCGAAGATGTATCCCCAAGTTTTTCTATATCCATTACATCAAACAGCAATTTTTTATAAAATTATATTATACTTTACTAGGAATCACAGTACTTGCATGTTTCTTCTTTTCTATTAGTTTTCTATATTTGTTGATTGGTAGTAAATAAATGTTTGGTTTACGAATTGAAGCAGAAATTTAAAACGAAAGATATAAAAAAAAAAAAGATTTGAATATGGATGAAACTGTAAATTAATAAAAAAGATTTGAACATGGATGAAACTGTAAATTAAAGGGGCTTAGTTCTCGAAGAGTTTAGTAAAACAAAGGCCGGAGCAAAAGGACTTGTCGATGTAGCAAAGATTCCGAGATTCTTCGTCTTTCCGCCGGTGATCTTACACAAAGCGAAAAAATCTAGCACTAGTTCTACTGATGGTGGTGATCATCATCTCCTTCAGGTTCCGGTCATCGACCTCGAAGGCTGTGCCTCTGGCCGTCGCCGAGAGGATATTGTCAGCGACATTCGTGGTGCTGCGGAGAAACGGGGCTTCCTTCAGATGGTGAACCATGGGGTTCCCAAGAGTGTTGTGGAGGACTTGAAGGAGAATTTTAGAAGATTTCCCAACAAGGAGAAGAGCAAGTGGTACTCCCAAGATGTGCGGAAAAGAATTAGGTATTGCAGTTATGGATACCTTCACACATCTGCCCCCGGCAAATTGGAGGGATTCACTGGCTTGCAATTTCCAGGACCATCCTATAGACTTGAAAGTACTACCACAAGCTTGCAAGTAAACTTCCATTTCGACTCGAAACATAGGTTCAAACCAAAAGTTTAAAACTAAAACACTGCTGTGACAATTTAGCTTTTATAATAGAAAATACTATAACAAATTAATTTAAACCATCACTTTTTACTTAAACTATTCCCAAATAGGTTGTACATCTCTTGGGATGAGTTCGATGTATTATCA
The DNA here is from genome assembly GCA_946598075.1 of Artocarpus hirsutus. Classification (NCBI taxonomy): domain Eukaryota; kingdom Viridiplantae; phylum Streptophyta; class Magnoliopsida; order Rosales; family Moraceae; genus Artocarpus; species Artocarpus hirsutus. Next base: position 35,729 of record CAMOHE010044577.1, read on the forward strand.
TTCATCTTAAGGTTTTTGTCTGGTTAACAAACTGTACAACACTAAACTTATGGTCTAATAAAAAGCTGAGTTTATCATTTATATAGAATTGAATCATATCCTTCCGATTCATAGATCCTAAATTTTATGTTATAGACGAACGGAATGAAAATTATGGCTCCACCAAGCTCTTTTTCCTTTGCAAATAAACTAAAAAAAAAACCCGAGGAGTTAGGTGAACGGCAACACTCGGAACCCTTCTCTCTCTCTCTTTCTTTACACCACGCGGGGCACTTCATTTATAACAAGAAAGACGTTAATGATTTGTTTTAGGAAAAAAAAAATAATGATTTATGAGGTCGAGTTTTTGCGCTAAAAAGAAGGCTAGCTAGCTATAGCCTAAAGTGCAACATGTAACTTTTACAATAAATTCGTGGAGTAGTTTTTATCCACAACAACACACGCATATGCATAGTTGCCAATTCGTGCTTTTGAGAAATAAATTCTGAATTTCTTGTGTTCAATTTGCACAAGGGAAATATGAGTACATGAAATGCATGGTGATGGAGGAGCTCTTGGAAGCTGTTAGGCGGTGCAGATAAAATATGAATGTTCTAATTATAATCACCATCCTCCTAAATAATCCTTTTTTCCTTTGATCTGGTGTAGATAATAACAAATGACAGATTCAAGAGCGTGGAGCATCGGTTGCTCGAGTATCAGCTGCATGCTTCTTCTATCCGAGCACGGCTAATGGTTTTGAACCCTATGGACCAATAAAGGAACTCCTCTCTGAGGCTAACCCATCATTATTGATGAGCACACGGCTAATAAATAAAGTGTAGATACTATTCAAATTCCAATTGGGATAGTTACAAGAGCTAGAGTTAAAAGGTTCAAAGAAAATCTTAATAGGCTAATTCAAAGCATTTGGATTAGGATGAATTTTTGCAGGTGCAAAGAAGATATAACATGCCATCAACAAGTGTGGTTTACTAAGATTCAAGCCGTGAAATAATTTAGAAGCTACTTTCCTTTCTTGTTTCAAAGATCATGCTTGTCTATTCAAAGAAGTTTTCTATACCATACACGCTAATTCAAGAATAAAGAAGTTTCCCTTTTCAACTAGTTTCCTTTTTCAGCTAGTTTCTTTATTCAGCTTGTTTCCCTTTTTAGTTAATTTTCTTTTTCAAGACTAATATTTTCCTTATTTATTATTGTTGAATTGTAAGGCTTATACCAATTTGAGAAGTTTTCTTTTCTCAATTTGAGTAATTTCCCATTTAGAATAGGTGCCAATTAAGTAGTCTCCCTTTTCTTTATAAGCGCCATTGAAGTTACTTGATTTGTAAGTTTCCTTTTTTAGGCGCTTACTCTAGGCTTGTTATCAGATTTTGAAATTACTTGATTTCTATTTTATTAATTTCCTTTTTAGGTTAGGGCTATTTCAAGGCTGATTATTTAGGAAATTTAGTTGCCTAAATTCATGGATTATCTTGTATTATAAATTGCCATTAGCTCAATAAAATAACACAAAATTTGGATTTTTACTCATACTTTTTGAGAGCAAAATTCTCTTTGTTTCTTTGAGAACTTTTTGAAATTATTAGAATTTTCGTGGTGTTTACCTTCGACTTATCAATCAACCGTTTCCATAATTGATTGTAGCGTCTTCCTTACACTAAGGTTCTCGCTTCACCTTTAAGCAATAGGTCGTGGTTTTATACAAATTTGTATTTAAACGATCTTGAAGACTTATTTGATTCAAAGATCTTGTCACTTTTTTTGCAGGATTCGTATCAGTTGGTATCAAAGCAAGGCTTTAGTCTTAAGTTTGCCTACCTTTTTTTTTTTTTTTTTCATTTTATACAATTTTTGAATTCCATTCCTTAGAATATCCAATTCGATGTCAACAAAAAAAAAGAGACGTTTAAAAAAATGCAAAATTCAATTTAGTTTTAATCTTACATCTTAATTCCCAATCCTTACATTCTTGGCCACATAAATTCGAATTTCTCTTAGTGAGTTCTTGGTGAATTGTTATTGGAAATTGTGATATTTGTTTGATTAGTTTGATAAGAACCTATAGGGAATTATTAAGAGTAGAAAAAGGCAAGAGTAGTGAGCACATAAAAGGGTAAAAGCCAATTATATTTTTGTAAGAAACACGAGTGTAATTAAGCAAATCATTCTTGGAGCGAAATATGTAAGGGAGTATGTGAGTTCCTTTTCTTTCTTTCTTCTTTAACTTTGTTTTGCAGCCAACACATCCAACATCAAGGAGAAAAATGCTACTAGAGAGGTTTCAAGAGAGGTTGATCCAAAGATGCTCATGGAAGTTTTAATGGGTGAGATGAGGAGAATGTTTAGAGTAGAGATGGAGCAGGTTCATGAACCAATAGATAGGATAGAAAATGCATGGCGACAAAATGTTCCTAATGTGTGAAGAAGAGAAAGAGTACAACCTAGGGGAATGAGAGTTAAAGATCAAGAGTATTTTGGGGAAGGTTTTGAGGAAGAAGATGACTAGGATTCAATTGTTAGCAATAGGCCTAGAAGACAAGGGAGGCATATTAGAGAACCTAGGAACTGGGAAGATAATAATTTGGGTAGTATTAAGATGAAGATTCAGTAGTTCCAAGACAAGAATAATTCTGAAGCTTACCTTTAGTGGGAGAAGAAGATGGAGTTAGTCCTTGATTGTCATAATTATTCTAAGATTAAAAAGGTAAAATTGACAGCCATAGAATTTTTCGATTATGCAATTGCTTGGTGAAATCAATTAATGTTAAATAGGAGGAGGCTCCAATAGAAACATAGCAGGAGATGAAAACCGTGATAAGGAGACGGTTTGTTTCAAGTCATTACTACTAGGAGTTGTACCAAAAATTGCAAAGTCTTACATAAGGCAACCAGAGTATGTAGGACTATTATAAGGAGATGAAAATTACTATGGTTCAAGCGAATGTAGAAGAGGACTGAGAGGCTACTATGGCGAGGTTGTTGGTGGGTTTGAACTGAGAATTGCTAATTTAGTGGAATTGCATCATAATGTAGAGTTTGAAGATATGGTGCACATGGCTATCAAAACTGAGAACCAACACAAGAGGAGGGGAAGCAATACACAACAAAACCCAAGCTCGAGTTCATCATGGAGGCCTAATTTTGCAAAGGAGAAGCCAGCCATGGCCAAGCCCAAACCCCAGCAAAAGTAAGAAACAACTAGCCAAGAAAATCAAGGTAAATTTGATTCTTCCACCGCTCAAAATCATGATATTAAGTGTTTTAAATGCCAAGGCAGGGGTCACATAGCGAGCAAATGTCCGAACAAAAGAGTAATGATATTAAGAGATGATGGTGAATATGAGTTCAAGGATGAAGATGATGCCGAATCTATGCCACCGTTGGAGGATACGAATGAAGAGGGATACGCTACCGAAGGTGAGGTGTTGTTTGCTAGAAAAGCTCTTAATATGCAAAACAAAGAAGATGATGAAGTGTAGCGAGAAAATATCTTTCATACTAGATGCCACGTACAAAACAAGGTATATAGTGTGATTATTGATGGAGGTATTTGTATTAATGTTGCTAGCACTACAACGATGGAGAAATTAGGGCCGCCAACAATTAAACATCCCCGGCCTTACAAGTTGCAATGGCTCAATGATAGTGGTAAGGTAAGGGTGAATAAACAAGTGTTTTCTTTTCCAATTGGAAAATATGAAGATAAAGTAGTCCCAATGCAAGCCGGACATTTGTTATTAGGCAAGCCATGGTAATTTGATAGACGTGTAAAGCATGATTGATTCACCAACAAATATTCATTTAAGCTTAATCAAAGGAAAATCACTCTAGTTCCTTTGACACCAAAGTAGGTTTATGAAGATCAAGTGAGGTTACAAAAAGAAAGTGATCAAAAGAAAGAGAGTGAAAAAAAGAAAATAAATGAAAATCAAAAAGAAAAAGAGAGAAAGGCCAAGAAAATAGAGGGAGAAAAAGAAAGAGGGGCTGAGAAAATTGAGAAAGAAAATAAGAGAGTTGATTTTTCCAATGAGAGAAAAGCAAAAAGAAAAATAAATTTCTATGCAAAAGCAAGTAATATTAAAAGAGAGGTGTTTTTAAATCAGCCAATGATTGTATTTTTATGCAAAGAGACGTTTAAACACTAACCAACTTGACGCATCTTTGCATAATTCTATTGTTTCTTTTTTGCAGGAGTGTGATGATGTCTTTTCCAAAGAAATTCCACATGGTTTACCTCCTATTCGAGGAATTGAATATCAAATAGATTTCATACCTGGTGCTACCATTCCAAACCGATCGGCTTATCATTGTAATCCCGAGGAGACAAAGGAGCTACAAAAGCAAGTCAAAGAATTGATGGAAAAAGCATACATGAGAGAAAGCAAGAGTCCATGAGCTGTTTTGGTGATTTTGGTTCCTAAGAATGATGGGACATGGAAGATGTGCATTGACTGCCGAGCAATCAATAATATAATGGTAAAGTATTATCATCCCATTCCTCGCTTAGATGATATGTTAGATGAGTTACATGGTGCTCGTGTATTCTCTAAAATTGATTTAAAAAGTGGATATCATCAAATTAGAATGAAAGAGGGTGATGAATGGAAAACTGTCTCTAAAATAAAATATGGTTTTTATGAGTGGTTAGTTATGCCGTTTGGTTCAACTAATGTACTGAGTACTTTCATGCGATTAATGAACCATGTCTTGCATGATTTTATAGGTAAATTTATGGTAGTTTATTTTGATAATATTTTAATTTATAGCAAAAACATGGATGATCATATTGTTTATTTAAATTCAGTTTTAGATGTACTTAGAAAAGAGAAGTTATTTGCTAACTTGAAGAAGTGCACCTTTTTCCACCAATAAGCTTGTATTTCTTAGTTTTGTTGTGAGCGCACAAGAAATACAGGTTGATGAAGAGAAAATCTGCACAATTCAAGAATGGCCAAGTCCCATGAATGTAAGTAATGTTTGAAGTTTTTGCAGACTCGGTAGTTTTTATATATGTTCGTGAAAGACTTTAGTAGCATTACCGTGCCACGTACTAAGGTCATCAAGAAAATATTGGATTCAAATGGGGTAAAGAGCAAAAGAAAGCATTCCAATTAATCAAGGAAAAGTTAACCCATGATTCTTTACTTGCTTTGCCTGATTTTACTAAATCATTTGAAATTGAATGTGATGCTTTAGGAGTAGGTACATGTGCCGCTCTTATGCAACAAGGGAGACTAATTACATATTTTAGTGGGACAGTCTTAAACTACCCTACTTATGATAAATAATTGTATGCATTGGTTTGAACATTGGAAACATGGCAACACAAACTTTGGCCTAAGGAATTCATGATTCACACCGATCATGAGTCACTAAAGCATTTGAGTGGCCAACACAAGTTGAATAAGAGACATGCACGATGGACGGAGTTCATTGAGACATTTCCAAATGTCATCCGTTACAAGCAAGGTAAGAAAAACATCGTTGGCGATGCATTTTCTCGAAGGTACGTATTAATTTCTACTCTTGATGCAAAATTACTTGGTTTTAAGCACATTAAAGAATTGTATCATTTAGACCAAGATTTTTGTAAAGATTTTTTAGCTTGTGAAGAAAACGCAGTGGGTAAGTTCTTTAGGTATGATGGATTTCTATTTTGGGAGAATAAGTTGTATGTGCCTAATTGCTTTTTGTGAGATTTGTTGGTAAGGGAGTCCCATAGTGGAGGGTTAATAGGACATTTTGGAGTTACTAAAACCTTAGCCGTTTTGCAAGAACACTTCTATTGGTTACACATGAAAAAAGATGTTGAGAGAATTTATGGTAGATGTGTCACTTGCTGGCAAGCAAATTCCTAAGTGCAACCCCATGGTTTATACACACCATTACCAATTCCCATTGAACCTTGGATTGATATTTCGATGGACTTTATGTTGAGTTTGCCTAGGTCTAAACGTGTTAGGGATTTAATTTTTGTGGTGGTAAATAGATTTCCTAAGATGGCACATTTTATTCCATGTCACAAAACTAATGATGCAACTCATGTTGCTGATTTGTTCTTTAGAGAGATTGTAAGATTACATGGCATGCCTAGAATAATAGTTTCAAGTAAAGATGCTAAGTTTTGAGTTACTTTTGGAAGACCTTGTAGTATAAGATAGGAACTAAGTTATTATTTTCTACTACTTGTCATACACAAATTGATGGCCAAACCGAAGTAGTTAATAGGACTTTTATCTATATTGTTGAGGGCTATTATTAAAAAGAACATCAAAACTTAGGAAGAGTGTTTACCACCTATTGAGTTTACTTATAATCGTACTATTCATTCTGCTACTAAGTTTTCACTATTTGAAATTGTTTATGGTTTTAATCATTTAACTCCATTGGATTTATTGTCATTATCTTTATATGAATGTGCTAACTTAGATAGAAAGAAAAAGGCTGAATTTATTAAGCAGATACATGAGAAAGCAAGACTTAACATTAAAAGGAAAACAGAGCAATAAGCAAAACAAGCTAACAAAGGGCATAAACAGATAATTTTTTTAAGTGGAGATTAGGTATGGTTGCACATTCGAAAAGAAAGGTTTTCGGCACAAAGTCATTCTAAGTTGCTTCTGAGAGGAGATGGACCTTTTTAAGTCTTGGAGCGCACCAATGATAATGCATATAAATTGGATTTGTCGGGTGAGTATAATATTAGTGCTACTTTTAATGTTACTGATTTAAGTCCTTTTGATACATGTGATGATTTGAGGACAAATTCTTTTCAAGAGGAGGGGAATGATGAGCACACAGCTAATACATGGAGTGCGGATACTATTAAAATTCTAATTGGACAGATTACAAAGGATAGAGCCAAAAGGTTTAAAGAAAATCTTAATGGGCTGATTCAAAGCATTTGGATTGAGATGAATTTGTGTAGGCCTAAGGAACATGCAACACCATCAACAAGTATGGTTTACTAAGATTCAAGTTATGGAATAATTTAGAAGATACTTTCCTTTCTTGCTTTAAAGATTAGGCCTGTCTATTCAAAGAAGTTTCCTATTCAGCATATGCCAATTCAAGAATAAAGAAGTTTCTCTTTTCAACTAGTTTTCTTTTTCGGCTAGTTTCCCTTTTTAATTAGTTTCTTTTTTCAAGACTAGTAGTTTCCTTGCTTGTGATTGTTGAATTGTAAGACTTGTATAACAATTTGAGAAGTTTCTTTTTTTTTTTTTTTAATTTGATTAGTTTTCCATTTAGAATAGGCACCAATTAAGTAGTTTCCCTTTTCTTTATAGACGCCAGTGAAGTTACCTTATTTGTAAGTTTCCTTTTTTAGGCACCTACTCTAGTCTAGTTGCTTGATCTTGAAATTACTTGATTTCTATCTTATTAGTTTCCTTTTTAGGTTAGGGCAATTTCAAGGCTGATTATCTAGGAAATTTAGTTGCCTAAATTCATGGATTATCTTGTATTATAATTAGCCATTAGCTTAATGAAATAACACAATTTGGTTTTTTTTATTTGTAGTTTGTGAGAGCAAAATTATTTTTGTTTCTTTGAGAACTTTTTGAACTGATCGGAATTTCCACGGTATTCACCTTTGACTTATTAGTCAATCGTTCCATAATTGATTGTGACGTCTTTCTTATACCAAGGTTCTTGCTTCACTTTTGAGCAACGGGTCGCAGTTTTATATAAATTTATTTCTCAACGATCTTGGAGACTTATTTGATTCAAGGGTCTCATCACTTTGTTAGCGGGATTCATATCAGTTATATAGTGGAGTTACTACAAAGAATATGCCACTTTTTTATGTGTGAAAGGGGCTAAATGGTCAGTCAACCATTCCTAGTTTTAATCTACAACAATATTTTCTTGTATATAGCCAAGTGCAAGATACCACTAAAAGGACATCTAAATCGTCAGTTAAAATTGTTAGTGTGAATTGAAAACATTGTAATGATTAAAATTAGTTCGAACTAGAATTTTTTCAGTTCATACCAAGTTATCAACTCCATATAATTGTTAGGGGGTGTTTGGCAAAGTGGTGGGAACTGCGGTTCCCACCACAAAATCAGTTATGAACAGTAAAAAGCTTTCACATGCTACAGTAACAATAAAAAAAATGCTACAGTGTAAAGTTCTCATATGCTACAGTAAAAATAGTTCTCACC
>CAMOHE010044577.1:44622-95835 GCA_946598075.1 Artocarpus hirsutus
TGGTGGGAACTGCGGTTCCCACCACAAAATCAGTTATGAACAGTAAAAAGCTTTCACATGCTACAGTAACAATAAAAAAAATGCTACAGTGTAAAGTTCTCATATGCTACAGTAAAAATAGTTCTCACCACTGGTTTCCACCACCTTCCAAACACCCTATTAGTCTTCCTATGAAAACCTCGTATTAATTTGTATAACAAAGCTTTAAAATATTGTTTTTCTGTTATCATAGCTGAGTGTGTGTATATATATTTGTTAATTTTTCCATATATCAAATATTCTACAAATATATATATTTTTTTAATTTGAGATGAGTGAATTTGAATTCTACATCTGGTAATAAAGTCACATGTGAAATTAGTTTTAGGCTATACACATGCAACCAGCTAAAGTCTTGTCTTTGATTATTCATTATTTACGCAGAAGTCTTTGTATTCGGTAGAGTTCTTAATGTATTTTTTCCCTGACAATGAAAGCAAGAGTCAAAGTTGGTTTATTATTTCAATTAGACTTTTAATATTTGCATTTATGTGTTGAATACAAATAATTATATACAACATGAAAAAAATATGGCAGCTCCATTACTCTGTTTGCACTCTGGCACAAAATCCTCCATTTCATAAATAATAAATACCCACGAAACCAAACAACTGGGGTGAAGAAGAAGCCATGGAAAGTTGTGAGCGCGAGAAGGAAGTAAAGCGGTTCGAAGAAACGAGAGCCGGCGTGAAAGGCCTCGTTGACTCCGGGGTAACCAAGATACCAAGAATCTTCATCCACCCGCCAGAGCAAGACCAGGATTCACAAAATCATATTTCATCTCCCAAAACGGGAGTACTGGTTCATGATCAAGTACTCCAAGTCCCGCTTATCGATCTAAAAGGCTATGAGCATGGTGATCGGTGCAGGAGAAAGGAGATCGTTAATGGAGTAAAATATGCAGTGGAGAAATGGGGTTTCTTTCAGATGGTCAACCATGGGATTCCAAGCATGGTGATGGAGGATCTCTTGGAAGCTGTTAGGCGGTTTCACGAGCAGCCACAGGAGGCCAAGAAGGAATTTTACTCTCGGGATTTTTCTCGACGGTTTCATTATTACAGCAACGGAAACTTGAGAGCATCGACTCCAGCCGATTGGAGAGATAGTCTGGCCTGTAATTTCCAAGAGGATGAGAACTTCGATGCAATGCCTCAAGTTTGCAGGTACACATAATCTACTTCTCTTGCAGGGCAGAGCCAGAAAAATTTATTGGATGAAAACGTGGCTGAACTAACGAGGTGAATCAAATAAAGAAATATCAAATTTTAGAAGTATGGGGCCAAACACAAGTTTTATAAAGATACATATACAAAATTAAATGAAAAAAATATGCCTCTTGTTTCTGGATGGATCTGCTCCTACCTTTACATGTCGTTGACTTGGAATCATAACTTTGTGTTTGCCTTTTGCGTTGTTATATGTTACACCAACATAAGTGCTATTCTTCTGGTGATTTAACAGGAGGGAAATAAGCGAGTATTTCAAGTGCATAATCCGAGTACGAGACATGCTCTCAGAAGTGTTTTCTGAAGCACTGGGACTGAACACCGATTGCCTTGCAACCACAGGTTGCTTAAAATCCGTGCAACTTATAGGCCACTACTACCCCTTTTGCCCGGAACCTGATTTGACTTTAGGTACAACCAAACACTCAGATCCCTCCTTCTTAGCCTTTGTCCTTCAAGACTCAAACAGTGGACTCCAGGTTCTTCATCAAGATCACTGGGTCGATGTGCCCCCAGTGAAAGGAGCTTTGGTGGCAAACGTAGGGGACTTAATGCAGGTAACTTAATTTTTATTCATTTAAGTAATATGTGTGTGTATATATATATATAACTTGCTTGATAACGTAGTTGAAACCAAAAATTTAAGTCAAAATTAGCTTGAAAATCAAACTTTTTGAGAAAAAATATTATAATAAAATTGGTTTGAATCACTATTTTATAATACGTTCTAAAATGACCTAATAATTTGTTGTTCAGATCATTAGCAATGACAAGTTCAAGAGTGTAGAGCACAGGGTTTTGGCAACACGTTCGGTGGAGCCTCGTTTGTCAGCTGCATGTTTCTTTCGTCCTGTTGACAGACTCAAACCGTTTGGGCCAATAAAGGAACTCCTCTCTGAGGCCAATCCGCCAGTTTATCGGGAGACCAGTTTTGGAGAGTACTTAGCACACTACATATCAAAAGGTCAAGATGGCACATCTGCTTTACCCCATCTTAGGCTGCCCTAATCATGTGATATTCCGATTTGTGCTCCTGTGCGACTTGCCATTTGAACCACGGCTAGTATTGTCGTTTTTGGTTGTTGCCTTGCTTTGAGATGTCCTTTTGAGTCTTGAGTACAAGACTCAAAAACTTTTCCTCTGTTAAAGTAACGTTCAGTCTTGGCTTAATCGAATATTTCATAGGTTAGATCTCCATTAAGCTTCTTCAGTTCAATGTTTTTAAGTTAAATGTAACTTGTAAAACCTTTACACTGGTAATTTCTATCTAAAGTGTCAAACGAAAGTCAGAAATGACAATTAAAACAATCTCTCACAATCTCTTTATGGCCTACTGTTTATATCAGAATGCTTGATTAATTAACGATAAAATTAAAAGAAAATTGTGAACAAAGGACAACATTGCCGCCAAAAGAAGAAAAACCTTTTGTTCCCAGTGAAGTTCAAACTGCTACGGGCACGGTATACAATCTTTTAAGATGTTTGACTAATATGTTTCTTTTAAAATCAAATGTTTATTTTTTCTAAAATTTAAATAATATAAATCATTTGAATTCAAGGTTTTTTTTTTTTTTTTTAAGGTTCTATCATCTTTTGAATTTTTTAAACTTAGATATATTTATTATATTAAAATTAAAATTTTCTTTTTTATATTTGAGAAAAAATCCTTTCTTATTTAATATATAATTAAAACGATTATCATTGATTATATTCATAATAAAAAGAAAAACAAATCAAGATTTATATTGCATATTTTTTTAAATCATAAACATTAAAAATATGTTAGACTTTAATAAATCAAAAATTTTTTTCGATATCTATCCAAACATAAATTTTAATTTTATTTTGTATTTATATTAACGCTTTAAATATACATTCAAACATCAATTCACATAGCAGTTCCAATTACACAACTCAAATCAACAATTCGAATCTATTTCTCAAATAGACATACTTTTTTTTGGTGAATAAATAGACCTACTTCTTTACATTTCGGTTAGTGATTCATATGGATAGATAATACACTACAATATAAGAATGTTTTGGTTTTTGAGGGAATGGTTCCAAAGAGTATTATTTGAATTTAATAGACTTAAATTTAGATTCAAGTATCAATAATCTTTTAGACACGTGTTTGTTTCTCTTAAAATTTGAATCCTTTGAGTATCAAAAATATAAGTTTCTAGAGTTCTCATTCCTCTAAACTTTTGATACTTTGATATCTTTACTATAGTAAAAACTAAAATTCTCTCTCCTATATTTAAGGAAAAAAAATCATTTGATATCCAATTAGAATGATTCTTTTTTAATTGTATTCCTAGTAAAAAGAGGAATAAATTAAGATCTATATTACAAATTTTTTAGAATTATTAACATTAAGACTTTATTAGATTTGTTAATAAATCAAAAACTATTTTCATTATCTTTACAAACATAAATTATAATTTTATTTCATGCTCAAATTAAAACCTAAATGTACATTCAAACACGAATTTAAATAACAATTTAAATCACTAACTTAAATTCTAACTCAAATCACACTAACTTAAATCAAATCACTAATTCAAATACATTTATCAAACTCAAATCACTAATTCAAATCTATTTATCAAACATACCTTCAAGTTTAATCTAAGTTCAAACCACTGTAGTGACACATCTTCTTTATCAAATAAAATAACAGCTCTACCCTAAAAGGTAGAGAGAATTATCAGCTAGAGCTAATACATTAACTGCCATCAGACTGGCAATCAAACCAATAAGAACCAATAATCATCATCTTATTCTCAAACCCTAAAAAAAATCTAAGTTTGATCAAAGAATAAATTTTGCAAATTTCAAAAGAAAACGAAACAAAAGGAGAACGATCAGCTAGAGCTAATACTGATTGTGCCATCATAGCGGCAATCAAACCAATAGGGAATCATTAATCATCATCTCATTCTCCCACAAAAAGCATATATATTTGCATCAAAATAAAACCTTAAGCTAATAAAAAAAAAGTTGAGATTTTTTATTTTATTTTTTCATGGCTCTGGTAAGAAGAGCAAGAGTTGATCTTGAACCAATTGGAACCGCCCATTTTCGTTTGGCTAATTAGGAGAGAGAAAAGAGAATTAGAAAATGACAGAGAAGAAGAAAGCGGCGTTACCAATTTGATGGCGTAATCGAGACTCCGCTTTGAAAGTGAAACCCTAGACTCAGAGGAGGAGAAAGGGAGAGGGCCTTATTTATAGATAAAAAATCGGTTCAAGAATGTCCAATACCTATAATACCCTAGCAATGATTCTTAACTTAGCAATCGGCCATCCGAATCTCTCAGGCCCAATCTACCCGGAGCCCAGCCCAAATCCCATGGGCTGATCTATTCCACAATCTCCGTTGCCTTCGCCGAGCCGCCACTCCCCGCGAAGACAACCGCCTCAACATCCCCGTTTCTCTCTCCTGTATGAAAGCTTCAAAAATTCCTCTCATTCTCTCTCTCTCCCCTCTCTCTCCCTAGAAATGGCAAATCAATCGGCGAAGCGGCTCTTCAACAATTTTCGTAAGAAAAGTCCCCTTTTTTTCCTTTCATTTTTTCATGCATTGGATTAAATGTTAAGTTATTTCTTTCTCTACCTTCTGTAGATGGCATTGAAAATCTTGTAAACAAACAAGAATCTTGTGAACGTTTAATGTGTGGAATTCTTTGTCGGTTTTACTGTCAACAAAAGAAATCAAACAAGGTTGAAGATGATTCAGTGAAGCAAGAAAACAATAATAACTTGTCCCAAGTTTCTTGGAGGTCTAAAGTTGAGAAGAAGAAGGTTGATAAAGATTCTGGAATCGGTAAATACAATTCCGCCGATGAAGATTTACTAGGTGATAGTAAGTGGAAGGTTGAGCTTGCTTGGATCTCCTAAGCTCTTGAACCAGCTTTTCAAGTGTATAGGTGGGCTCTACCAACAGGTTTGTTTTGTTCATGTCAAAAAAATGAGAAATTAGGATGTTTTATGTGAAATGAGTTATTCAATTGTTCAAATTTGAGTGCAAGTTTAAATCTTTAAAATGTTTTGTTGTTGTTCAATTTGATTGAATGGAGGATGGTGTTAAATGTTGAATCCGCTGGGAGTGAGGGAGGAAACAAATTCCCGCCTACCACTTGATCCGTTTTGGAGATCATTTCTAGCATCCAGCAGAGTAAGATTGGAATTTAGGATTGGACTTTGAGTGATCTCACCGTTGTATTATATCTTTTGTATCTTCGTCAAACATCTGTAAATCGAATTGAAGATGTTAAGGGCTCTTAGATCTCTTCAGAATCGATCGTAATTTCTACACCTATGTCTTTAGTTTATTTGTATAGCGGAATATTTGTTTATTGATGAATTTTAAAGTTTTTGAAATCCTATGATGTTGTTTTAGGTTCATAAACTTATTTACCACACTGAGTTAGCAAAAGTTTCTTATAAGGATAATCCCACAAGTCTTGCAAAACACAGCATGCTTCGAGAGAGCAATGTGTTAAAATTTGTTAGGAATTTGATTGTGATGAGGCCTGGATATTACATAGGGATTGATCCTCGTAAGAAACATGTGATCCTTGGAATTCGCGGTACCCATACAGTCTATGACCTGATTACTGATGTTTCTTCGAGTGATGGTGAAGTCATGTTTGAAGGCTATTCAACTCACTTCGGCACAGCGGAAGCTGCTCGTTGGTTTCTCAATCATGAAATGGAAACCATAAGAAAGTGCTTGGAGAGATATGAGGTGGTGAACGTTTCAATTTGCTTATTGCTTTCATGGTGCTCTCTTCTGGTTTCTATTGCACCCGAGTCTGTTTTATTATTTTTTATTAGCTCTTTATTTCAGCTGATTTTTGGCTATCATTGGAGTTAACCTAACTCACTAACAGGGATCTAGGTTGAGGCTAGTGGGTCATTCGCTCGGAGGTGCTACAGCTTCTTTACTAGAAATAATGTTGCATAAGAAGTCACTTAAGGAACTGGGTTTTAGCCCTGATATTGTTTCTGCTATTGGGTATGCGACACCTGATTATGTTACCACTGTTGTAATGCAGGTGGGATTTTCATTTTTAATATTTAGTTATCTTTCTATTCTTCCATTTTGTTATTTCTCTCTCACATTTTTCTTTTTGTGCAGGATGATATTATTCCTGGGTTAAGTATAGCCTCTCTTACAAGGTTGAGGTATGAAATTCTTGATACTGATTGGTAAGAAAATGTATGGTTATCTGAATTCTGAAATCAATTCTTTTGATTTGGACATTTGGATAGAAGAGCACGTTGTAGACTAATGGAAATTTCTTAAACGAATTTTATCCTTTTGATCTGTGCATTTTTAAAAGGTCGAGTGTAGTTGAGAAGGAAGATTGGAGAAGCGTCATAGATTTGGTTACAAATGCAAAGCAGGTAGTATATTTGGCGCAAGATGTAGCAAGGAGACTTGCCGATTATGCAAATTTTAGGAGGAAAGAAGATTCATCTGGTAAGCTCTTCCCGCATTATCTCAATGTTGCAAATATCTCTGTTCGAACTAGTGACTTCTCCCATGACCAACTCTGACGACTTTAAAAGAGAGTTTGAGAATGATCTTATGAATCATTGGGTAATGCTAGGAATTATCTGAACTTTTGTACCAACTTTTGAATTGTCATAACTTCATTTTGGATGCGACCTATTGATCTAACAATGTTGTAAATACCTACCAATAAAAACATGACAACTCATAAGTTGGTATACAAATTGAGATTAGAGTTAGTATCCTTAGCATGTTTCATGAAAGAGTTGGTATACAAATTGATATTAGAGTTGGTATCCTTAGCATGTTTCATGAATCAATATGTTAAGTTTATACATGGGTTGCTACGTTTTGGATTCTTCCCTTACAGAAGTGTTGTATTGGTGTCTGACTTAGATAATCTCGTCAGAAAGGAATCACCTGCTTCTCCAAGAGCCGCTTTTGAGAACATTTTCAGAGAATTGTGCTTTCCGGCAACCTAATATCAGACCACAAATGCGATAGCCATTACCATGCTTGAGAGATGTACTCGAAGGTTTACCCGGGACCAACGATGAAGGTATTTTCAGATAATAACAACAGCTAAATGCTCCAATTGCTACCTATTTGTAAATTCACAACTTTTTTCCTCTGAACAACTTGAACCAATTTTTATGAGAATTTGTACGGTTCGGCAATTGTTGTATCTTTCTGCAATATATTCAATCAATGGTGCAACATTTTGTCATTGCACCGTAGTTGTTAATGTTGTAGCTCCTGCATCTGTATTCATCTAAGTGAAAGATTTGCGCAATCACACAAGGAAAATTCGTTTTTCTCTTTTATTCTCTCGCCTTTCCTCTCCACGTTGCTTTTATGTTTTTACTTGTTTGATCTTGGCCCACACCCTTTTCAAATAATTTGGGTTTCTGGTGGTACAAGGCATTGAACTCTTGAGTATTATGACACCTTGGGTCTTAAATTTATTTTTTGAACAAATTGCTTTTTAACTTTTTTTCTTTTTTTTTTTTTTTTTTTTATTTAGTTTTGGTTGTTGTCGCTAAATTCACAAAGGATTTTTGAAATATAACAAAAAAAATTATATTTCTACCGCGTAGTAACTTAAAATTAAAAAAAAAAAGGGCCATATTAGCGAAAAATGTTTTAGTCTTCACGGATTTTAAACAGTAGTGAAGAAAACAATTTCCACTTTAGTGTAGGCATTTCTATAAATTTTTAAATTATCACGTAATGGGCATATGATTATCTTTCTTAAAGTATAAAAATTCATCATCAATTTTATAGTTAGGGATCAAAGTTCTTACTTAAAATGCTATAAAAATATTATTGGATCATATATATTGCTTACTCAATAAAAATTTTATTACCTAAAATATCATAAATTTTAGTCCCTGACTTTTCTTTTATAATTCTACTTTATAAATTTTGAGAACCTTTAGGAATATAGTTGAAACTATAGGTTAAAACTATAAATATTGTAGCATATAAGAGCTTTAGATTACATATTTTTACTTTTCAATATAGCATATGAGAGTTTTATATTATCAATAGTTGAAACTTACTTTTCAACATAGCATACGAGAGTTTTATATTATCAATAACTGGAACTATAAATTTCAACCAGATTGTTAAATACTCTCTTTGAACTTCATTTGTGCCCCATTGAAATTAAATGCTATATTCGTCATTTGAAGACATACAAGTTAAGGCAGAGCTATACACGGACTAAGGCGGGGGCCGTCCTTTTTGAACTTTTTTTTTCTTTCAATATTGTGTATAAAATTTTATAAAAATTAATTTTGGCCCCTTCTTAAAAGCCTATTCTGTCTTTCCTAAAATCTTTTTTCCAACCCCTTGAAATTCTATGAGTGCGTTTGAGAAGAGGGATAAAAAAAATGAAAGGATGGATAGGATATGAGGGAAGGGAAGTGTGAAGGAAATGAATGATTGTAATTTTCTTTTAAGTTGTTTGGTATTTTAAGTTGTTTGGTATGATAGGAAGAAAAAATAATGATAATCCCTTGCTTTGTTTGGTATTAGAGAAAAAGATAAAGGAAAGATTCACTTTTATGGGTAAAAATACCATATTTCCTTTTGTTAGATATATGTTTGAATAACATTTTATATACAATTTTGTTTTATTTATGTATTTATTATGTTTTAACTTAAATTAAGAAGACTTCTATATTAACAAAACACACAAAAAACTTTACCACAAAAAAAAACGTAAAAAACTAAATCGGTTGTTGTCCTTTGTTTTATCATGTTCATATATATATATATATATATATATATATATATATAAAGGACGTAATAATCACCAAAAGTAAATATTAACGGCAAAAAATAGAGAAGGTCTCATTAGAAAAAAATAAAAAAGATAAAAGATAAAATAGAAAAGGTACAAAAGAGTATTGAACTCTTGCTGCAAAATAAGAGGTAATATGCATGGGGCAAATTGAAGATTTCACAAGCAGTTCCTTTGCCCCTTGCCCGATCCGTCTAGCAATAGTGGACGGAGGGATTCCCAATCCCCACCATCTTTCCTTTCTCACCGCTTGTCATCCAACCAAACAGCCTCAACAGTTCTATTTCATAGCCCAATTCTTCGTACTCAATTATTCCCTCCTTCAATCCCCCCAACCAAACACACCCTATACTCTTTTATTTAATTTTGTTTGATAATATTAGTATTCGTTTCGTCATTCCCGACTAAATTTTCTGGCTTCGCCTTGCTAAGTCAATAAAGAATAACGGCTAAAATACTACATAAGATAAAAACGACGTTTAACCCAAGAAACGACGACCTTATAAGGGAGCTGGAATATGAAAACGACTTGATACCAGTACAACAGGAACAATACAAGGACGTAGACGCTAACTTGAAAAACGAAGTTACGAAAAGAACCATAAAGAAAACGACAATAGAACAACAATTAGAATGTATAAAATGACGATAACTTCCCAAATGACAGAGAACAGATAAACCACCACGTAAAATTGAAAAACGATGAACAAAAAGCCAACAGTGCTTGACAAACAGCAAAAGCAAGGCAAGCGACAATAACTTACAAACTACAAGAACAAGAAAAACGACAATAAGTGAAAAAAAAAATATATTTCAAAAACCAAAAAACTAAAATTAAACAATCAAACAATAACGACATGAAGAGAGGAAGAGCAAAGACAATAGAGAAAAAATCACGGGAAATAGTCTTGGAACTTTGAAAACCTCACATACTTTTGCCTACATACTCATAATTTTTTAAAACATAAAGATGCAAATCTAAAGGCAATTAAGAATATAAGATATAAATTAGGCTTAGTATTGCTTATGGAGTGTAGTTTATTCACTCACACTACTTACTCACACCACTTTATGTATAAATTATGCTCAAATATTTCTTAAAAAATTTTATATATTCAAATACCAACTCGTTAAAAGTGGTATTCCTTTAATTTATCCTACGGCCTAATTAAAGTTAAATAGGAAAGATTCTCTAATTCGTCAAATTATATAAAGTGTTTGGAAACCAAGTTAAAAGTTAAAATTGAAACTTATATCATATGAGAGCTTTAAACTTTGACATATTTTTTTGTATACTATAGCATGTGAGAGCTTTACACTGTCGTAGTTGAAATTTGATTTTCAAACACTCTCGTAGATAAATCGGTGCCAAATGGTTTGAAATACCCTCCTTCTAGCTCTTGCTAAAACTCCTCTTGAAATGACAGCCTGCTGTCTTTATCGTTCCTTTTTTTTTCATGAATTTTTTTTTTTTAAATTGTTGTTACTGAACGATCAAATCAAGTCCTCATATTTTGGCTTAGACTTTGAAGATCTGCTTCCCGTTCAAAGTACATTAAAATTTTAAAAATGCTACAAGCAAATTGTGCCAGCATGCAAAACAAATTTATGAGCAAGATTTGTACGTGATCGTTTGAAAATGAAACTTTTTTTCTTATGATTACTCGATCATCACGCAAATAGGCATTTTCTGTGTTCTAAATATGTCGTCATGTTAGTGCTAATTGTTTGGACAGCTTCTAGAGTAAATGGTCTCACTCTAATGAGACCTACTAAATTATTACTTCCATATAAATGGATTTGATCTGTGTATATTCTATAAGGATTCTTTTACCTATGTGTTTATGATACGTTTCATGAATTTTATATCAATAATTTCATTATCATCTTACATAACATGGGTCATATTATTCTTTTTATGATTTATTTCAAAATTTAAGCTAACGGAGCTTAAGGACGTAACTAGTAGAAAATAAGTAATGGGTTTTACTCTAGTTTGAAATTAAAATTGGGATAATTTACTAAACTAATTTAGCTACATGATATAGAGTACATGCATTATATATACATATAAAATTATCTACATATATATATATATATATATATGCATTAACGGTCTCATATAGCTGTTTGTCTTCTTGACTCGTCATATGGACATATCCGTGTGATTTTGTTTAATTAATTAATTTTTTTCAACATAATTTAATTAATACATGATTGAAAGCGAAATAATGTTTTAACTTTTACATTTTTGCATTGGAGCGGTACAAATGCGTAAAAGCATGAACGATATTCGAAGGCCGATACACATGTAATTTCAACTTCCAGATCCTTATTTTCTTAATTTTAAGTTTTTTTTGGTATATGTCCGTCTAAATATATGTGTAGTAATTATAAGGAAATCCCATAATGAAACTACCTTTGAACTTTGACATCATATTGGCAATTACTTATTAATTAGTCCTTATATGTAAAATTATAGACCACAATTATGTAAGGCTCTCTTTTTTTTGGGTAATATATATCGGTGATATACGTGGCTATGTCCGCCAGTATAACCCAACCTGGAACACAATTATGACCTCTATTTCATCGTTTTGCAATTTCTTCTACTTCAACGCTGCATTATAGTGGGGGCAAAAAAAAAAAAAAACTACATTATACTGTGAAGCATTTGGTAGTGACGTGGGAGTTGGCTCCTCCGGGACCCACACGTAAGATTACAGTGCCACACGTGCGACAAGTGTGGTGATCATAGCAAATTTTAAAGAGCTACAGTACTATTCTTTTTGTGATTAATTAATATAATCTTTTAATTAAACAAAGAAACATTTTTAATTGGCCTTCTAGACTATATTTCCACTTGACCCTTTGAAGTTCGAATGCCATAGTATATTATAATGGAAACATTAATTTAAAAGCAAACTCCATGGGGGTTAATTTCTTGAAGCTCTTGGGAAAGACTCTACAGTTATTGGATGAGATGTTTAGTCTTGAAACCGTGTTTTTTGCATATAAAGCAATAATTATTACTTAATACTTCTATCCACATCATAATATGTAACCTGTGTTTCAAGATCTGAACAGATCTTTTTCTTTTTCCACGTTGATCATTTTTTTTATTGGTTTATAAGGCTGAGATGGACGTTGATCAAGACCTTAAAGTTTTAGAATATATTTCTGTTGGGTTGAAAAAGATGCACAGCAGTATTTAATCCTTTTCTTGAAGGAATAAAAGAGATTTCTGAGGGGTATATAGATAGGTTTCCTAATTTTAAATTTAAAAATTCCCTTAAAATGAAAAAAGAGAGTTATAATATGCTTGTCCAGGGTTCAAAAAATAATTAAGTACCGGAATTGAAGCCCAACGGAAGAAAAAAGATATAACCCGTTTTGAAACAAAGAGCGAATTAAAATTTAAGTCTAAAACATTGTAATAATTTAAATTTTATAAGAAAGATACTATAATAATATTAATTTAAACTAATTTTGTTTTGCAAACCCATGTTTCCAAACAGGTTCCTTACTTGGCAGCTTGGAAAGAAGTTAAAACAAATATTATATGCAAATCTACTGCTGAAGTACTAGTGTATATCTAGAACATGCATCGCACTATACCAATAATTGTTTTGTTATTATGGTGCCCCAGTTGGGGTGGCCACGCTTGTATGATGTATCAGCTAAGGACACACATATTCACAAGGACAGAGCCTGAAACCCAAAAGAAAAAAAAAGAAGAAGAAGAAGAAGAAGAAGAAGAAGAAAAAAGAAAAAAAGAACGTGGGGGATTAAATCTTTTACAATTTTAATCCACTTATACCGAATTCTTCATTACTTTATCTCATTTCATTTGTTGTTGAATCATTGGACGTCATGTGCACCTGCACGACTATCTTACACATTGAAAATATGACCAGTGAACTCACATCACGAAAAGACACACACGCATATATATTGTTGTATGTATACATATATATATATATATGTATTATATGATTAGTGATTGTATAACAAAGATCATTTGAAAAGAATAAATAAATAAATAAATAAATATATATATATATATATATAACCGCGCTATGGTGCCTTTTCTCTCTCCTCCTATAACCTTTTCTTCCCTTTTATGTGTACACTGTTTAAGCTAGAATGAGGCCTTTAACTATATATGATTAAAGTTCTACCCCTTCTTCCTTCTTACGTGAAAAGTGTTTGAGCTATTAACTATAAAAGTTAAAAAGAAAGTTTTAGAAATCTGGGATAATGCTGTGCTCTTTAAAGATTAGTTGAATCTCAACTAAATTATTGTCTAAAGTAGGTTATTCCTTTAGTACAACACCCTTTAATTAAGAAATAAATGTACCATAGTGTCATCAAGATCATTCTCTTCTCTTTCATCTCTTAAGTGGCCAACAAGTACACATGTCAGAGGCCTTCGCTAGATTGTCGTTTACCTCATGCCATTTTTTTTTGTTTTCTTGTTTTTTATTATTTTTTGGATTTTTTATTTTTTATTTCAGTCGTGTATTAACTAAAACAACATATTGATTTACAAATTGTATACATTTACTTATGAAATGCAACATGACGGCATATTACATTTGCAACAACCAAAAAACCAATGATATAATTTTTTGGTAACCCTGAGATGTACCCTTTAATCATGCATCTCCTCCTAATCTCCAATTTTGTTTTTCATTTTTTGAACTTTATATATTTTCATGCCAATACACTGTTATATGCGATGTGCTTTATACAATCAACTCACTATAACAAAAAAAGGTTTTTTTAGTGACAGTATCTATGTCAATACTGCCATTGAAAACCGAAAAGTCATCACTAAAGATAACATAGCAATGACAACGTCTCGTGGATCAGTCGTCGCTCAAATCTTGTTGCTGAGTGTATTTAGCGACGACATGGCCTGTCATTTGCTAAGTATGCGGGGATTTTTTTTTTTTCACTTATTCAAAACGACCTCTGTTGTACGTTGCTTTAAAAAACCCTTTTTTTCTTGTAGAAAACCACTTTTTTAGCTACTATTTTACTTAGTCCCCTGCTTACTTGCATAAATTCTCTCTATTGCTTATATACACATCGATTCTAATTATATATATAGTCCACGTAATTTTATGCATGGAAGAGGCTCGTCTCTTTATCTGACTCCTATTTCTTAACTATTTCAATGTCACGATAGTTTTGTTTCATTTATTACGGGAATATACTTTATAATATATATATATATATATATTTATATATACACATCGACTGATGTATACGTATATTGTCTCCCTCGGTTCAATTGAAGTTCTGAATTTTAGAGCCATTAGTACCGTTAGTATTCTAAATTTTAATTAGTAATTAACTGCATTTAAAATGGAGGCCGGACTCTTTAGTTTGGAGTTGGACTTTAATTAGATTTTTTTTAATTCGATATAAGGGTTCAAATTCTATGCATCTTTTTGGTAGAGTCAGGTATAGAATTACCCTTGAAGTACTATATGTAACCATGATCTTAATTAGGATTTTGACCAGACTAGTCTAGCATCTAATTAATTGAGGCAAGCCTACCCCACTGAATCTAAGGCATTGAGACAGACAAGGTCCTAATTATATGAAATACATAGCCGGCTGTCTTCTGAAGCCAAAATGTCCCGAAGAAAATTACTTGGGATGAGCACAAACTGCTTGCTTTGGTTGGTCTATGAGCGTGACATGTTAACTTAATCAGCTTGATTTGATTTTTTCTTTTGTTTGATTTGTTAGGGTCCCATTAATATTAATCATATTTGCTACTAGGATATTAAATATTAAGTGGAGGCAATTGTTTATTAACTAAACGTGATATCTAACACAAAAGCGAGGAAAATGTGCTATCTACAAAAAATAACCTCCTTTCGGCCAGTTTAGTCAAATTTTCTGGCTAATTTATTAGTAAATATAAGCTAATTATTTAGATATTCAGGGGATCAGAATCATTCTACACGCAAAAGATACATACAAGTAAATTATGCATAGTTACAGGTTGATTTTTATTGACATAATTTGCTCAGTATTGGAATCCCTCTTTTTGCCAGCTGTCACAAATTGACTTGTACATTATCTTCTCAATTTTATAAGCTGTACTTATATATAGTCGTTTTCACTGCCGAAATATCTAGAGGTTAAAAATAACCAACACAAGCATACCAAACAATGAAAATTTTAATGGTTCCCCAGAAGATTGGGGTTAATTTAATACTGTAATTTCAATAGGCGTCTGAAGAATCAGCTAATTTCCGGACCTATAGTTTAGTCTCATTCTCTTTGTAGATAAGATTCCATGATACATATAATTCAAAAATATATACACACACAAAAAAAAATTCTTTGATAGATGAAGCATTTCAAGCAAATCAAAATGGGTTTGGTTTGTGTCGTTGTGATAGCTTTTCTTATTCGAGGAATCTCATTTGAGAGTTGGAAAATTAATTAGGTCTGGAAGGGGTAGAAAAGATGAATTTAAATATTCAAAAAATAATGAAATCTGTACCCCATTAAGGGAACACATTGTAATTAAGAATTCACTACCTGTACTCTCACCACTAGCCTTCCTCTTTACTCTTTATAAACTGGGGGGGATGTTGATGCTAACCAACAGATCATTAAAGCTGAGATAATCAAAACCAAAAACCGGCCACCAAATTAAATATTAAACCTAGCTAGCCCTCAGAAGATCTATCTATTAAGATGACGGGTTCTGGTTCTCCTTGTGGAGCCTGCAAGTTCTTGAGAAGGAAATGCGTTAGAGGTTGCGTTTTTGCGCCTTACTTCTGCCATGAACAAGGCGCTGCTCACTTCGCCGCCATTCACAAGGTCTTCGGTGCAAGCAATGTGTCTAAGCTGCTTGCTCATCTTCCCCTGAGCGATCGTCCTGGCGCTGCAATTACCATCTCCTATGAAGCTCAAGCTAGGCTCAAAGATCCTATTTATGGCTGTGTTTCCCATATATTTGCTCTCCAACAACAGGTAAACCTTAACTACTAAACTTTGAGTCCCTTATAAATTTGCTTAGTACGGTATAATAATTGGCTAGCGCATATTTCTTCTCATTAGACGATGTGACGAAAAATGAAACAATATGCCAATGCACAATGAAATTTAATGTTTCCTACAGGGAAAACAAAAATTGATCATGAAAATTTATTTGTACTATATCTGTACCTATCATGCCTTCATATAAAATTCTTGTCCAAATAAATATTTTCTGATTTTGCATTAATCACTAATGTTTAGCTATAATATGTATCTATATATATATATATATATTTAAATTTACTTGTGAATTGGCAGGTGATTAATCTACAAGCACAACTAGCATTGATCAAGGAACAAGCAGCTTCTCAAGGTTTTCCCAACAGCTCCGCCGGTGCAAACCCTAAAGAGAGGTATAACAATGAAAGACATTATAATCAGCAAATAGAAGATAACCAGAATTGGTTTCAATCAGAAAATTCCAACATGGTGCCACAGTATTATAGTCCGAACCCGACGAGTGAAGCCCCAATGCCACCATACTTTGACGGCAAGCTAATGACGGGTTCGAACTCTTCTGGGAGTTGTGAAAATGTTTCAGGCTCTGCAGAAGATCAAAATGGCTTGTATGGCAGGTTTGATGAGGCTTATCACTTCATGTCTTCATTGGACAACTTGCAAACAGTCAACAGGGAAATGGGTTTTTATGACTCCGATGACCTTCAGTCAATGCCTTTTAGCTATACCCGGCAGTACTCATGAGTTTGAGAAGTACTACTTATTACAGGCGGGCTTTGCACAAGAATTAATCAAAATTTTATATAGCTATGAAAAGGATTTTTACAATTGGGAATAACTGTGCTAAAATATTATACGTTGAAACAATGAGTTATAAGTAAGAACTAGGTAACTTGTTGCTTTTACATGTACAAGTTAGAAACCCTAGAAATGGGCACACCCAATTTGGGACAGACTATATGGTTGGTTATTAATATTGATGAAGTTTAAGGCTGCATGCTATACAAAAGGCAAATTTTCCATTCATGTAATCGGAAGATGCTTATTTCAAGATTCTTGACTATATTTATCGGTATTTATTCTCCGTGGAATCAGTTGTCTCTTCTATGCATCTAGTTATATTTGCTTAAACGTTGTGGTTTTGTGAATATAAATAGAAATTTCAATATCTCTCTATTAATATATAATTAATATGGTGCCCAGCAGTCAGTCATTAATCTTAAACTCTTAATCCACTATGGGTACAAGTCCAGAAAATCAATGGTAGTTCTATTATGCCTTTAAGGTTGTTCAAAATATCCCAGGTAACAGATTCCCGTACAAATGGTGTTCTTGGCCAGCTGTTTAGCCAGGGAATATTAGCCATAATGAAATGAGAAGTTATTCCTGATCAGAAAATCAAAACAAATAAATTAATATACCACTGTTGATCTTTTGAGGTTTATAGCATGTGCTCAGTGGATTATGTCGAATCATCTGGCATTTCAGACACGTTATTATACTTGATCTCAGCACTCGTGAAACTGAAAAGAGACCGAGTAACATACGGTAACATATATTTATGCATTGAGGGAAACTAATTAACGTGAGTTTCTTGGTCATCTAGATTACCAAGTTCTCTCTTCCTTGTTTTTTTTAAGGTATTTGGAAGAAAAATTTGAATTAATGTTTTCAACAGTTTTTCGTTCAAAATATTGTAGCTGTTAAGAGTTTTATGCTGTAACTACTAAACAGTTTGAATTGGATAGTCTAAACTATTGTGTCACATGAAGGATTGTTTTGAACAAACACTTGAGTCAAAGACGTTTCAAGGCTAATTGAACACGGCAAACTGATTACACCGTCTAACTAAGGTGATCATAAAGGGATTATATCAAACCCTTAATTGACTTCCCTTGGTCTCTATAATAAGAGATCAATTTTATTATGCAGGTTGTGCTGTTGTTTAGTTATGATATCTTGAAGTTGATGTTCTTACATTTTTAGTGAGAATTTTCAACAAGGCCCAATTTGACTATATACGTTTGTGACTTTTTAAGTAATACACAAATTTTGTATTGCTTTTTCATTCTGTTTCATTTCTCTCATGGAGCCTTACTCTTCTAATTATTTTTTTACATCAAATTATCAACAATATTCTGCTTTTAAATTATAAAAAAATTGTAAATCTTGATCTTGATCCTTATTTTTTTGGTCTTCAAACCGTTTAAAGTTAATTTTATGAAGACTAAGATAAATCAAACTCACACCTTACCAAAAGAAATAAATATAAACTTATAAGGATATTGTACAACTTCACTTATTAATAGGTTGATAGAATCCTAAGTCTTTAATTATGAAGTTCAACTCCTTACATGCTATTAGATTAGTTACATGTTCAAACAAATGGCCTGATCCATCAAATGCAAGATCTAGCAACTCTAAAGAAGGTATTTTCTCACAAGACATGTGAAGGCTAAAATAAACCAAAATCTCACTTTAGTTATGCATAAAAATAAATATAAACTTGTAACATTATTGTGTCATATCATTTAATAAGTTGGTCTTTTAAAATATAACTCAAGTTAACATTTGAACTTAAATAACCAAAGTCACATCAACTTAACATAATTGAACTGATTCTAGCTTAAGATCTAGATTCTGATAGAGGGAACATCGATTTAATATATACATACATCGTGTGTGTGTGCATACAACACACGTATATGACTAGTCCAAATTCAAATATATATATATATATATGTATATATATACGCCTATATATTACGAGCCTGATGGGATTAGCTGATTTCACGCTGTCAATTGAAAGTCTGAAAGAAGTTCAAAGAGAAAGAGAAAGTTTTCTCAGCCAAATAAAAGTGGTCGACCCTTCGTATACTCAAAGAAACAAACAAGACCACATATAATTTCTATATAACTACAAGTTAAACATTGGTCAAATAATCTTCCAAATCAATCAAGTTAATTACTTCTACCTTTGCTAGACTAATTATAATTCCCTTCGCTTCTCCCAGATTGTCTCCACTTGTGACTAACTTTCTTACTAATAGTCTCTCTCTCTCTCCCTCGTCATAATCATGATCTTATTAATTACAAACAAAAGCCAAAAAAAGTCTCTTAATTATTTCCTAATCCTGCTTTTAACCTCCTTCGAAAAATGACAAGTAATCCCTCATTGTCGTTACTGTTTTCCCTACAAATATTATGTACATCACCAGCTCCTTGTAACAAGGGTTGGACTTTGAAAATTTGTCCCCTATTCAAACTACATTTTATATTAAACAAACTTATCAAACTAGTTATTACACGTATTCATTCATTTCTAGAACTGAGAAAAAAGAAATTTTAAAAAAACTATTCCTGAAAATGAAGTTTTCTATTTATGTTTCTGGATCATCAAGCAATAGCGTTTTCACTGGGTTTTATGTATGTCATATACGAAAGCCAATGTTTCAAAGACTAGAGACCAAGACAAAGTCACTGTCCCTATAAGCATCTAGATTTATGGCCTATATATAAATATATATATATATGTATTTATGTATATCTATACATCACCTAAAAATTCAGCATCAACATAGCAACTTAATTAAGCGACATGATCTTATAATTTGACATATACTCAAGGCTCAAATCTTAATGAGAGTTCATCATCTTATAATTATAATTTTTCCATGCAATATGATGGGAGTCGCTCGTTAAGACATCATTGTTTGATTAATAATTAATGGACTATTTATATATAAACCCTAAAAAATAAATGTACATATGTGCAAGATGATGATGGATTTAGAATATTTTTGTAGATTGAAAAGGGAAACAAAAGAAAACTTAAAATCGGTTTATCTGGTAATCATCTACACACGTGCAATGGCCCCATATGCAACCTGGGTGTCGGCTTCACTGGTCCATAGAAGAAACACATTTTAGCAAACATTTTCCAGCAATTGTTTCCTCTTTCTTTTAATATTACCAACCTATATATTATGTCCTCAACTATACTTTCTTTTAAAAATCTTTTAATTCAGTCTTTTTTCTATCTGGGAAAAGGAAACATACGTTTTCGGTCTTAATTTAACTCAGGTTTTTGGCTGATTCTTGCTCAATTAACTTAAACATTTTAATGTCCCCAAGGATATGTGAAAACCGAAAAACAAAGGACAACAAAGAAAAAGGCAAATCATCACCTAATATAACTGCGGTAGGTGATGATTCTCAAACGCTAACTGATCATAATAAAAAATTATTGCATTAGAACATCCCAATATATATAATTATACATGCATCAGTTATTTTTATTGTGTCTTTACATGAAACTTATTTAAAAAAAAAAAATTAAATACGACATTGGGTTTGGAGAGATCCCAAATGCTTGATAAAAAATGAGATTGGGTACTAATTAAGTAACAATTTTTAAGGTTATTATTGACCATAGCCTTGTAAGTTTCCCGGTTCAACTCACTACTGACATTTTTGGCTGGCACGCCCTTCCACAAGAAAATTGATGATTAAAAATATTAAAAAATAAAACTATTATTTTTCAAGAATAGAAGAGCATGACTCTAGTTTTATCGTTTTGCTCAACTTCTAGTTGGTGATGACGTGGAGATGGCTCCCTGTGGGACCCGCGGTGGTCCAAAACTATATAAATAAAGGAAATTAAAAATGAAAGTAAAACAAAATTAAAGCGGCACTCGTGCGGCGTGTCAACATCATAATTGAGATGCTGTTGCATCATGACTCGCCGTCCCTTTCTTCTATTGGGCACCTGCACTGCACCGCCAATCCCAAGGAATATTAAAAGTATTATTTTTCGGCTGTTCCTCCACTTTTGTCTTCTTTTGTTCATTTAGTTAGCATTCAACATTATTTCTAATTCTAAGTTTCTATATTTATCCTTACTTTATCTTTTGTCTTTTTCTTAAAAGAAAAAAACTTAAAAAGAAAGTTTTGAACTCTAAAATGGTTAAAAAAAATTAAAACACTGAAGTGCTATTAAATAGAGGGATAAATTTTGATTAAAAGTAATGATTCAAAAGAGCTTAGTACATCTAAATTAACAGAGACTTAACACCTAAAAAAATCATTAGAATAGAAGTTAAAAGGTAAGAAGAAAATTACAAAAATATCAAAATGAAAGATAAAAAATTAAGATGAAAATTACAAGACATCTTATAAGTGGGAAAACACTCTAATCAAAGAATCAACAGAGCTAAAATGGAACTAAAACTAGACCAGATTCAGTATAATGCTCATCAGATCTACTCAAGGAGCTCTCACTAAAACCCTTAAGGAAAAAAAAAAAAACCATTATTGGTTCAACCTTGAACCTTTAGATCTTAAAGAAGCAAGAGTTAAGTTTTATCAAGGAACCCGTTTTTTTTTTCCCAATTTAGAGTCAGATAATTCGAGTTATTCCCTTTGCATGTTATAGATTCCGCTAATTACAGGAGGTGACACCAAATGATTGGTTCTGTAAGACAATCACGAGTAAATTAAAAATTGGGCTTGTTCAATGAATCCGGAATAGTTCAAAAAGTAAATAAAAAGATAACAAGGTGGTTCATCAGCAGATTTAAATCTTTTTATTCTAACGAGGAAAATTGCTCACGGTTGGAATTACAAGATTTAGTGGTTCACGGTTACAACATTATAAGGATGGACAAGACTTATATAGAATAACACTTTTATAGTAATTAATTTTAGTTTGTGCCAGAAAATAAATAAATTAAAAAACAAGAATCTCATTGCACAATATATCATCCTGTCCTAATCAAAATTGGTTAAAATTTTTGCAATATTATAGTTGTTTACCTTACGTTTTTAGAGCATGCGTTGCACTTCCCACCACTATATATACACACACACACATATATAAATAAATTTAACATGGTGATTAAAAAAATGGAGCATGGGGCATTGTTCATGTATGAAAAATAAGACGTACGCACATTGTCTTACTTTTAACTAATTGAGTAGACTTTTCAACCAAAAAAAAAAAAGTGACTAAGTAGACTAAATTAATTCTGGAAAGCAAAATTAAGCTTAAGATCAATAAGAAAATTAGGAATTATTTGCGCCGGTTCAACTTGACTAGCTTTTTGAACTCATTTAAAAGCGTAGTACACTAAAACTAAATATATGAATTTTCATAAATATCTCTAATGAAATCTACAATTGGTGTCAATATTTTAGACTAATACTGGAATATCATGTACTTGATCTAAGTCAATTTTAGTCATGCTTACAGTTGACATGTGTATAAGTTTATTTGGGCTTTGGTCTTATTAATTAATGAAAAGAGTGGATAATACGATCGGAGCAAAGTAGCACAGTATCCCAACTAAATCTTGAGGACTCGTTGAAAAAAATTTACGGTTCTATGACAACTGTTTGGACTTATGAGAGTATTATAAACCTATTTGAAAAAAAAGAAAGCCAACACTCCCTTAGTTTATGTAACACCCGTCGATTTTCATGTAACGATTTATGACAAATGAGTAACGACGTTAAAAATTGTCTTAAATGATATGTATTATGATGGTACTAACCAATTTATTTTAAGTGCTATGACAGATGACGGTCACGTGGATCAATATGGTCAAAGTGTTCATGCCATTTACGTTGTATGTTTAATGATATTTTTTGCAATAAATTAATGTTTTGTTAAATTTTAAAGTGTTAAGGTAGTTCGGCAGTCGGAATTGTCCCTCATGGAACGGCAAGCTTGACTTCACAAATTCGGAAGGCCGAAGTAAGACATCGGCAGGCCGATGACAACTGATAAGCAGTCAACAGAATCCCAAAAAAATTGTGATAAGGATGATTATGTGATTGGATGATGATTATTGATTGATTGGCATATTTTTGGATTAATTTCCTCATTTTAGGAAATAAAATGTTTGACTTTTGATTGATTGGATTTAATTGATAAGGTTTCCCATTTTTTTGAAAGTTAAAAATATGGTAACTAAAACCATTCTTGGAAACTTTGACTTTTTCCCCTCAATTTCCTCCATTTTCCCCATGAGTAATGCATCTTTTTTTTTAAGAAATTCTGCTTACAATTTAGAGAGAATTGACCCTCTTGCATTATTCTCCTTCAAGATAATTTCACACTCTCTCTCACTAAAAATTTCTCTCAGGTATTTTTTTTTTCTCTTTTTCACGTTTTTCATTTGAATAAAATATTGCAATTTTGTTGAGGTAAATTCGAAGGAAGGTTTGGGAAGAATTCATTTTAAGGTAAGAGTTTATTTTTTTTTCGTATTTCTTCTCCTTAATCGGACTGCTATATCTTAGTCTAGGAATTTCTGTTTGTTCTAAAATTTTAATATGTTGTTCATGTATGAGTTATGTGATGCTTCTCCAAATTTCATGTTAATTGGAAATTTTTATGTTAAGTTATGAATTTTCTTTTCTCTGCCACTCACAAAAAAAATAAAATGTTGCTGATTGGTTATGATGCACAAAAATATGGTCTTAGTTCATAATGCAAATGAATGATATTTTGTACAAAATTTGGCAAAAAAGTTCATGTATATATTAAGTGTGGAATCGTAAAGTTTCATGGTAAATTGGTAAATATTTTATGTGTTATTGAATTTTCTTTAAGGCTAGGTTTTTGTGGCTGTTTAATCAATAAAGTTATTAATGTATTGTCTATGTGATCTCTTTGTATGTCTAAATGAGTTTATTTGCTAATGAAACTTTTTTATATGGTATTGTGTTTATGTGTTTTTAGGGTTGTCACATAAATTTTAGGGTCATAGTAATTTTATTTTAATTTTTAGAATATGATAATTTTGTGTTGCTCACTGCTTATGTGATTAGAGTTTGTTTTTGCCTCTAAGTTTTAAAGCATGATTGAATTATGTTGAATTTATTTGAAGCTAATCTTTGGGTATGTTGTAATTTTATGTGTCTATTATATGTAGTATTTTTATGGAATTATTTTAGAATGTGGATAATTTATAAAATGAATGTTAGTGAAGGCTGCTCACTGATTGCTACCACTGGCAGATTTTAGTATGTAAGTTGTATGACTTGTTTGAGACAATAAATGAAATTTTTATGACTAATGAAAAATCATGATGATAGGTTTATATGTTATCTTTGTTTCCGCTAAATTTGGTACCCTTATTGTGTGTTAATGTAAAGTTATTGAATTTTGAATTCATGGAGGTCAGAAATGTATTTGTGATGATAGTTTTATTTTAATGAATTATGGTTAATGAAATATATTATATTTATGTTTTTAAGAGATGAATGTATTATGGAATTTGAGATATGTTATTGTAGTGTTGAAAGATTTCATGGACTCATGAAAATTAGTATTAATTTTATGTATCTTTAAATGAATGTATGGCATGAACACCCTAAGGAATGAGCACATCGAGACTGCAGCGATGTCACCTCCGATTAAGGTTAACCAAGCTAAAAAGGTAAGTACTTTTTCACCTGCAATATGATAAGTCTATGAAAAGTTTGAAACCTATGTTCATGATAGTTTTATAATGATTTCTCATGATGATTATACATGAAGTATTATTATGAAAGTTTTTAATGTATAAAAAGTTTATGCATGTTTTGATGATAATGTTTCTCAAAGCATGAAAGTATAAATATGTATATATATCACCTAAATAAGTATTGCCCACCCAATTATATATTATGTTATGATATGATATGATATGATGTCATGTTTAATTTGGGATTAGCTACCCCTCTCCTCTCATGACGGCGCGCCTATGATAATGATGTTTATGGTGTAATACTTGGACCCTTAAGATAAAATGAATAAAGTTTTTAATATGGACAATGTAATGAAAGATATATTCCTTATGAAAATGTGCCTAGTGCACCATTATGATAATGATGATGTTCATAAATGTTTTAAGTTGTAAGATATAAATGTGCTTACTAAGCATTAGCTTATTCAATTTTTACATTATGTTGCAGATAAGGGTAAGAAGGTTATGGATTAGACAAAGGGTATGAAAAGGCTTATGAGCTAAGGACGATAAATTACAAACGGAAGAACGCCAAAGAAGGGATTTTATTAAAATAAACCATGCTTTACAATTCTAAATATGTTTATTTGATGGACTTTTAAAATTTGAGTTATGACATTTTAACTTTATAGTTTTATCTATTATCTTTCGCTTTTGAAACATTAAGAATAGTTTTTTTTTAAAAAAATTTATGACAGTTCGGCTTGCCGACCATTACTGGTCGACTGTCGATGTATGGATTTGCCTGTCGATCTTATTAATTTTAAAACCCCGTTTTGTAAAACCTCGGGCGGCCTACCGATGGAAGACCTTCGGCTTACCGGTCGATTTCGGCTTGCCGAAGTCTTAAGTTTAGCCTGTCGAATTGTGTAAGTAGATTTTGAACTTTGAGTTTTTATTATGAATTTATTATTTAGTGAGATAAACAATTTAACGTGTAACACCCGAAAATTTTTAATACATTAAATTAAGGATTATATTAAGATAAAAAATACAATTTAAGGAAAAATATTGTATAATAACATGAAAAATTGTACAGTATTAGAGTAATGAAGTATAAAAATTGGATTGTTTAAGGACATGCAGTATAGAAATTAGACTGTTTAAGTTAAAGCAGTATAGGAACAATATTGCTTAGAGAATATGGAGGAATAAAAAATGTTATGTTTGGGCTTCAAAAATAAACCAGAGGCAAGTAAAATATTTTACACAATTTAGAAATATGTTTTTGCACTGATTTTACCACGACGGTATAGGAAAAATACTGTATGGTGAAAAATTACACAGTGTAAATTTTTGGGGCCTATAAAGTGCACACCCAACCGAATTTGATTGGGCCACCAAGCGTAGAAATGTGGCCCAATAACATGTCGCCACCTAGGGTATCTTTATGGATGACCATGAGTCATCAAAGTGGATAAGAAGCATTAAATGCAACTTATCACAAAAAAATTTTCTTTCTTCTTCTTCCTCAAGTCACGGAAGCCATTGGAGGGCTCTTTCAAAAAATTTTCTCAACTCAACTCTTTACAAAAATAACCCCAAACAAGTTTTAGGAGCAAAGCTCAAGGATTTTTACAAGTTTTAAGGTAAAATCTCAAACTTTTTAGCAAGTTTTCAAGGGATTTTTTATGGGTTAAGGGAGAAATTAATTCATGGTGTTTTTACATGAAAATGAAGCCTAGGAAGGAGTTCAAGGAGCCTTGGAAGGTTAGAAATCAAAAGAGTGCTATTTGGGTAAGTTTTGAATTTCAAAGTTTTGAAATTTTGTAATTTTTGTTTTGATTTTTATTCCTTTAAACCTTTGTGGGTTCTTGAGCATGTATTTAATGAAATTTCATGGATATGTGATGTATGGCATGTTGAAGTTGTGAAATTTTGCTTTATGGTGTAAAACCGTAGTTTTTGCAAAAAGTATTATTTTTGTAATTTTGATGTTAGTCTTAGCAAAAATGATGTTTAAGCATGATAATGATTTAAACAAAGGATGAAACGGTTTCTGTAGAGGTAGATATGCAATTTTGAAATGGATTTTGAAATGAATTTTTACAAAAACACCCTAAGGACTAAATTGTAATAAAAAGTTCTTTCTTAGTAGATTTGAAAAATGCCCAAAAACACCCTTGTACAATGAGAATTTGGGAAAAGTTAAAACACAAAAGTTGTAGATCTCGACGAAACTGCTAAGTA
This sequence comes from Artocarpus hirsutus, assembly GCA_946598075.1. Taxonomy (NCBI): domain Eukaryota; kingdom Viridiplantae; phylum Streptophyta; class Magnoliopsida; order Rosales; family Moraceae; genus Artocarpus; species Artocarpus hirsutus. The sequence goes on from CAMOHE010044577.1 coordinate 71,451, forward strand.
TTAGAGACAGTTCATCGAAAATCTCAACCGTTTGTGATATTTTAATTTTACAAGAATTTATTAAAATTGGGAAAAAATTTTAAAGGGCAAAAATGTCATTTTTGCAAAGAATTTTGCATATGAAACTTTGTGCAAAAATGTTCCTTATGAAAAGTGAGGACTGATGGTTTAAAAAGATTTTTTTTTGTTCCAGGGGCAAAAATACAAATATTTTTGTATTGGGGGTCAAAACCGTAAAATTGTGTGAAAACTAAGTTTTCACTAGGGAACGTTGGTTTCTTATACTGCTGTAGGCAGTAAGTGTTATAGATGCTAAGTTTTAAGGATTTAAAGTTAGTTAAAGAATGAATGAAAGAAAAACATTAGGGGCAAAATGGTCATTTTGCAAAAAGACCACAACGGACCCGAAACGCCCGATGTTAGAAAATGCTCCTTCACAGTAATTTTTTCGTAATGTGTAAAAAATGGAGTGTTAAGTTAGGCAATGAGTTTTATAGAGTTACGAAATGGACGAAAAACTCGTTAAGGGTAAAATCGTCATGATTAAGGAAACGGCCAAAACGGAGTCGAACACTTCGATTTAGCATAATATTCTTAGACAGAAAATGTTCCGTAATACGTTAAGTAATGAAATCGTCATGTGAGACTAGATATTCAATAAGGGATGTTTAAGTAAATGAAAGGTAACCCGATGGGTTACAAGGTTAAAGGGAAAGGTGACCTCAATGAGTTACAAGGTTAAGTAAAGACAAGGGTAAACAGATAGTGTACAAGACAAGTTAAAAGGAAAGAATGGTTAATGTTTATATTTTATTATCAATCGAGTGGATTGATATTAAAGAAAGTTAACTAATAAATCGGCTGTCATTAGATCAAGACACAAGAGCCGACTAATGAAAGGAAAAGGAATGAGAAAGGAATGAAAATAGAGAACCCTAGAGCATAGTCTGGGTAAGTTTCAAACCTCATCGACAACATGAAGTAAATGATTTTCAAATGTTTATATATATGTTTGCAATTGTTGTGGAAATTGTTTTCAAAATATGTTCGTATTTGTTATATAAGAAGTTTTAAAGTTTAAATCAAGGTTTGCAATGTATTTGCAATTATTGTTTTTAAAGTATGATAGCATTTTGTTAATGCATAAACTTTTACAGTTTAATTTATAAGTTTTATGATGCATTTGTTATACAATACATTGCACTTTGTTATGCAATAAGTTTCAGAATAAAAGTTATGATTTACAAAATGTGTTTGCATTATATGATGCATCCGTTATGTAATAAGTTGCACTTGTTATGCAATAAGCTTTAGAATAAAAGTTATGACTTACAAAATGTGTCTGCATTATAAGTTGCATTTGTTATGCAATAAGTTGTATTTGTTGTGCAATAGATTTTATAGTACAAGCTATGATTTGCAAGCGTGTTGCATATGATGTGATTGCATTGAACATGCTCACTAAAGTTAATAAGAAGGTAACACGAAGATAAAAAGAAAGTGTCGTATCAGCCTCTTTGTTATGAGGTAATGAAAGTAAAGTTAAAGTTTAACCTCTTAAATGTGAGGTACATGACATCAATGTCCGATGGTTTCAAGTCTTCTACAAAGGAAACATCATGTTTGTAATCTCATGATTAATGATGTTGGTACGGACACTAAAGTAAGATACGGAAAGTTAAAGTAAGATAATGAAAGATAAGGAGCAAGGATAGAAAGTTAAAGTAAGATAAGGAAAATTAAGGAACAAAAATAGAAAGTCAAAGTATGAAAAGAATGATCATAAGATACTCATAACCAAAAATTCATAATTGAGCATAAATAGAAGCATGCATTTTGATTTTACTTGTTTTCCTTGTTATGAAACATTTATATGTTATGAAAAACATTCTGAAGAATGTTTTATATTGAGTGTTTATGAAAACATAAATGGTGTTTATGAAGAGCAATCTGAGAATTGTTTTATGTTAAATATTTTATGAAAAGCGTTTATGAAAAACGTTTTAGAAATGTTTTATAGAAAATGTTTATGAAAAACATTTTTAGAGATATTTATGAAAAATGTTTCAAGAGAAAGGTTTTTATGAAAAAAGTTCTTAAAGCATGATTAAATGATTTGTGAGTTTACATTTGAACTTACTAAGTGAAAGCTCATTACAAGGTTTCTTCATGCTGTAAACAGTTTTATGGGCAACCAGTAGGACCCGTTAGAAGAGCTCGGTACTGCGGAGGGCAGATGTGAATATTTGAGTATGGATACCACTATGGTTTTGCTTCCGCTACTTAAAGAAAAGGCTTTCCATTGTTTAATGTAGTGTTTACCATGTTTTAAGAAAATGAGAGTTTTAAGATATGTTTTCAAAGTTAAGTCATATTTTACAAAATGTTTTATCTAATTGTAAAGTTAAGTTTAAGTTATGTTTTAATAAATGTTTCTTACTAAGTTTTAAGAAACGATTTGAAATGGTTTTAAAGGCAAATATTAAGCGAGGTCTCAACTTGAATGGCGACAAAGGTCGCGACAGTTTCTAAGTACGTTTTAAAATAAAAGAATGTTTAAAGAAAAAAAATTTTAATTTAGTATTTTCTTACTAAGTAAGTAAGATTACTGTTTAAGAACGATGTATATGAAAGTAAAGTGACTGTCCGAAAAGGCGGGTCGTCACATAAAGAATGTTTATAAATGAGTAATATATTATATATTGATGTATATATAAAATATATATATATATATATATATTCATAGATCCTGGTTATGTTTTCAAATTATGTTTTGAACAAATAGTTTATCTTAAAATAAAAGTATGAAACAAAATGAATATAACGACATTATGACGTCCGTAAAGAGGCGCTACAGTTTAGGCTTGATAAATAGGAAAACTAAGAAAAGACATAAAATCAAATTTACGAATCTCTTGAACTCGTTTAAGAAAATTTCACAGGTCTACTGTTTGGACTTATGAGAGTGTTATAAACATGTTAAAAAAAAGGACGAATCCTCGCTCCATTTAGGTTGGAACCTACTAGTAAATCCATCCGAAACTAAAGCTACCATTCAATTTTATTAATAAAAGAAATAAAATAAAAATGGAAGTTTCAAATAAATGAACAACAGTCAAGGCACAGCCGAAATTAACATCAAAATGAACTAAAATAATCATCAAGCACAATAAAAATTTCCAAGTAAAAAGCACCCTTGTAAAAAAAGAATCTACTCTCTCGGTCAGGTGAGAAACCAAGACATGCATGCCTTGTTCAAACTTTCTTCCAGGAAATTCCAATGGAAAGAACTTGAAAGAGGGAAAAGAGCTCATGATCCTAACATCTCGACAAGAGAATGAACAACCAATAAAGCGACTTTCCAACTCAGTCATAGAATTTGTGATTGGACAAGTGATTAGAAGCATCCCTGTGCAAGAAAATTAATCATAAATTAGTTAGGTGGCACATACCACCAAATATTCATAGTAAGATGAAATATTCCTTTTGAGTCCAATTGCATCTGCAACCCTATTTCCTTTCTTATTTTGAGTTTTATATATACCCAAATTGGTGGTGCTAATTAACTCTTAAAACCTCATTATATGGTGTTAACCACACATTATTTTTGGTTTTCGACATCATGCATCTTGCTGATCAATATGCATGCCCATTTTACTACAACCTGAAGCAAATGGGACTGGCTTTTTATTTATTTATTATTTCTGAGGACCGGGACTGCCTTTAGAGTTTAGATTTTAAGATGCAAATTAGGGTTTTTTTTGGCTCCCTTAGAAAGTGTATTTAATTTTGCCTTTCAAAAGTATATATATAGAAAGAAAGAACAGATTGTGGTTTATATTGGTGTGTCGTCTTCAAAAGTTGAATCACCCGGACCATCCCACATCATTGACCAAAGGCAGAATATATTTTAAGAATCTCTTTAATAAACATGCCTTCTTGTCTCCAAAATCTTTCTAATTTCTTTTGCAATTCGCTTGCTCAAAGTGGCCAACAAGTACAACCAGAGTGGAAGTCATTCCCCAATTCTGTGGTGATGGCTGCCAATGAGGTCCATGCCATGCGCAAACTTCTCTTGATGATACGTCCAAATGTAACGTTCAATACCACTCATGATCATAGGTTTCCATTTTATTTCCCATGCCTACGTGTAACACTACAATTGGGAAATGATTTCAGGTTCTGTTTTATTATAGTTAGGCGTTCACTTTTTAAGCCGTGCATTTTTTTATCTGTACTCATAATCTGCTTCGAAAATAATTCATATCGATGAAAGCAGGCATAGGCAGCTAGTATTAATTTTAACCTGACTTCATCATAAATGTTGATTCGAATCACCAGCCCAAAATAAAAATATCATATATATATATATATATATAAATATAAATATATATGAATGAATTGTACTGCTATTTGTATACATGAATATACAAATGTAGTTGGCATTTGTTTGACAAGGTTAGACAAAGTGGCCTACATAATCGCTAGAAAGGATGAGAAGCAACTAGCTCGCATAATGTCAAAGCTGTATTTAAGATATACCATATTTTTAACGTTCATCACATCCTGTCCATAAAAAACAATACATGTATAGTTTGCCATTAATAAGAAGTAATATATATGGTTCTTGGCTGTGCACGAACTTATATATTTGTAGTGTAATTGAAGAGGAAATTAATTGAAAATAGGCAAAAAAAAAAAAAAAAAAAAAGAGAAAATAGTTGGAGTGTCATTATTGAGTTTGGGAATGTGGGGCCAAAGTGCACAACTTTGAGAGGTCTACATGTTGGTAGCTATGGGTGACAGGCAAAAGTGACTAGCGATAAGATATGTATAATATTAATATATTATAAGTTAATGCCTGTTTATACGGTATTGCTAGACAAATCGTGACCTGCAAAGCTTAAACAAAATAAAGATTTATAATTTGAAAAAGAGAAAAAAGAGAGAGAAGTTCTTTAGTACTGATTTTTTTTTTTTTTTTTCTGTACCCTTTCTAATTACAATATATAGCAGCTTAGCGGTCTACTTTTGGTTTAGTGCTGTGTGTTGTATTCCAGTGTCACTATCTTTTGTTTCATTCAATTTTTTTGGAACATATGCCTTTTTTTCTGTGTGTTGGAATTTCTTTTACGTTTTTGATTACCTGTACTTAATCACTATTATGATTCCAACAATCACAAATGTTAGCAATAATTAAGTACAATTAACGATCATGAGCTGATTGATTAATAAACCTCTGACAACTATTATTAGAACCCTCTTATTCTGTGTTTAAGAAATACTAATCTTCATTTAAAGGGAAACAAATTAAGATGTTCCCTGAAGCCTTTCAAGTCAAGCCAGCTGGATTGATCGAGAGCATAAGTTTAAACTATTTTGACCAAAACTTCCGTTGAAATTACCAGACTTTCATTGTGATACAGGTAATGCACTTTATAAAGTCATATGGTAGGCCCTTATTTGCTAGGGGACCACAGATAATTACGTTAGTAAATTTGTTGTTATTTATAGTCAAAATTTGTAAGGTGTTTGATGTTATAGTTTCAATTATACAGTTTCAACCGTAAGTAATATAAAATTCTCACGTGTTGTAATATAAATAAAAAAAGCCTTTATATACTACCGTGGTGAATTTAATCATACAGTTTCTACGCTTTTGAACACCACATTAAATTGATATCCTATTTTGAAGATGATCAAATGGGTTACAATCTTTTCTTTTTCTCCTTTTTGTAATTATTAAATCATGACTGAAAGACTGCTTAATTTATTGACCTTGTCATTCATTCTTTCTTTTTTTTGTCCTTCGGTTTTTTTTTGGGCTTAAATTAACTCTTTCTTATGTTGATTTCTTTCGTTAAAAAAATGTGAGGTAATCATTTCCGATTATAAGTCTTCAAAAATGAATAAGTAAATAAATCTTCGATGTCATATATAACTCTTCCAAATGGAAATCTTCATGCACGCTTCCAATATCCCAAGAAATTCCACACGTATCTCGTCATAAGACATTCACATAATTATTTTCTCTTATGCATATGGACATAATTATTTTCACATTAAAGTTTCTCTTGCCTAATTTACATTTTTTTGATTCCGGAGTTTATAAAAAGTCAATCCTTTTTTTTTCTTTTGTTCTGAAGGGAGATAAATATGAAAAATAGACAATATAACTAAATGCGTATATATAATAAGTCTCGTCTTTTTTTTTTTTTTCCTTTTCGTTTTTGAGATGACATTAAGTCGAGTCTACAAAAATGATTTTAAAAAGAAAAAAGAACTGGTACTTAAGATTGGGATTGGAATGATAAAAGGAAAATGCTATAAAACCTATTTCTACTCAAAACCTACTCTTCATAACTTGATATGTACATGTAACCACCAAAAAAAAAAAAAACTTGATATGTAATTGTGGGTCCCGCTTTTAAAAACAAATAAATAAAAGATATTATAACCAATCAAACTTTGACACAAATGAATGGGATTAAAATCCCAAAGGGCAAATAGAAGCGGTCACGAAAAAAAAAAAGTTATATATAATGCACGATTTGCATTAATAATATATTCTTCCGGTAATAATTCAGTCCTACATTCTCCTAGATTCAGGTAGATTAAATCAACTTCACTTAAATTGTAGCTGCAGTTATCATGTTCGTGGGGCCATAAATATATTCATTAATTAAGAATAAGCACATAAAATACCAATCATCAAGCAAACACAAAATTGGGTTTGGTTTGTGTTATAGCTGTTTTGTCGTATAATAATATCGAATTGGAATCTCATTTCAAATCATCAAAGAAATTTAAGATGGATGGTGAGATGGGGTTTTGTCCGCTTATGAAATTAAAGGGGAAAAAATAATGAAATCTGTAACCCATTAAGGGAACCTCTTGTAATTTAGTATTCATTTTATGATCCATCACCTAGCTTGTTGTATTTATAAACATGGTGATAAACTCATAATTTCACAAAGCATAGAGAACCCGAAAAAAAGTACAAAACAAAACAAAGAAAATCCCAAAACAATATATTCATCAACTCATCAAGATGACTGGTTCTGCTTCTCCTTGTGGAGCTTGCAAATTTTTGAGAAGAAAATGTGTTAGTGGTTGTATATTTGCACCTTATTTTTGCCATGAACAGGGTGCGACCCATTTTGCAGCCATTCATAAGGTCTTTGGTGCGAGCAATGCGTCAAAGCTTCTCTCTCACCTGCCGGTGACCGACCGTTGTGAAGCGGCGGTCACCATCTCGTATGAAGCTCAGGCCAGACTCCAAGATCCGATCTATGGCTGTGTTTCTCATATTTTTGCTCTTCAGCAACAGGTTTAGTATATATTACCTTTTGACCCCTCAAAGTTATAGCTAAAGTTATAATTAAAGAATATTGGAAAAAAAAAAGCCCTAGTATCTTTTGTTTAGTACTTTCAATTGAGTTGTAAATCTAATTTTAATTTGATTGAAACTCTTGGCAGGTTGTTAACCTGCAAGCACAATTAGCTTCTCTAAAGGAGATACAAGCAGTTCAAAGCTTTACCAATGCCTCAGGAACAGTAAACCCTAGAGCAAAATTCGTCGGAAAACTCCCTTCTCAGTATCTTCAGCAAGATTCCCACGGTTGGCTTGAATTAGAAAGTTCAAGCACAGTACCCCCGTTGAGTACTTCAAACTTGAGCTATGAAAATACGGTTGTTAATCCAAGCCCTATTGGGACTAATTACGCTGAATATTCGCTAATCGCGGACAAGAATGTCTCGTACGGAAGCTTTGAAGAGGCTAATTCCTTTTCCATGTCCTCTTTCGAGATTCAACCAAAAAATATGATGAGGCAATCATGTGCTTTCCAAGACTGCGACGAGCTTCAATCAATGGCTTTTGGCCATCTTCAGAATTCATGAAAAAAGGGCCCTCATGAGTGAGTGAAAGATATATAATCTTCAGTGAAGACGACCTTTTTCCAATTTTCAATTGTTGTTGATGAATGCTCTGAAAACATGCACTTTTTTTTGGTTATTATATATATAAATAAAAGCTAGGAACCCTAGAATGTTTATACAAATCGATGGAAACCCTATATTAGTCCACCCTACAGGGCTTCTTTGATCTAGTGTAATCTCTGAAAAGGGTAGATTAATATTAATTACTGTGATTCTCTGACTGCAGAGTAATCTGCTTTTTTGATTGAGCAATTTATATAGTTCTCTTTGTTTATGAACCCTACCTAGATAGAGACTCTAAAAATCTTTCCCAAAATAGAAAAAAAGGGTGGTTTTTCAATATTAAACCCTCGTTGTCTTATTCATGTGTTGCATTGATAAATATTTGATCATTGATATCTAGTGAAATCTGGGATCATGATATACATATTTATATAGATATATATATATATATATATATATATATGCATGCATAAAAAGCAAATTTATAATATATATAGATATATATATGTATATGCTAATTAATTACATTTCAGAGCACCTCCATTAAGCATGCAGGTTTTGCTTATGGATGTTTAGTCTAGCTAAATTATAACGTAGTTTTACCTTTTATTCTGCTTTCTGTCGACAAATAAGAATTTAATTAGTTAATAAGTGCCTTAAATACTAGATGATGAAATTGTAGTGTAATCAGAACAAACAAGGGAGGATGTACAGTAGCTATTGATTCAAATGTAATTAAGCAAATTTCTTATGTGATTGATTTAAGGAAAATCTCTCGCTCAACCATATTTTGTTGTCTATTTTTTTGCCAGTTAATATATTCTCTCTTTTTATTAACTTTGTACGGTAAGACTATTGATTTAGAGCTCTTATATACTTTAAAGTTCGTCTTGCTTATATATCACTGAATTTGCACTAGTACATAATTGATTATTGGTAATATTATCTATATATAGATGCCTGCGTGTTAAACTAAAACGCAAGAATTTCTTTCACAAGAACATTGATATTTAGAAGATAGACTAATGATGATTATTGTTGTTGTGAAGTCTTTAATTTGATTACAATTAATTTATTAATTTTAAGTATGAATTCTTTTGATATTATTTGTTATTTATATACATATTTTGTGTGTGTGTGTGTATGTGATGATGATGATGATGATGATGATTGTGGCTTGGTAGAGTATACGATAATGTTGGTGAGAGTCTTTCGTTTCAAGCTTCAAGTTCATTTAATTCGATAACTTGTTACCTAGCTAACGTACTAAGGACATGACTTTATTATATAATATGAACATCTTCAATCAAATAAATTTCAAACTGTTCGCTTACAATAGTAGAACTGCTTTTTTGCTTGCTTGATGTCACGATACAAATTAACATAAAGCATGTTACTCTGTCTTCATGGTTGTTATGTATATATATATATATATATATATATCATTTAATTTTTCAGTTATGACATGGAAGTTGAGGAGGGCTTCTTAATTAGGTGGTTTCTACATTTAATACATATATATAACACTATCATATAGCTTAACGTTATAGTTTTTATTTGACTTTGAATTGTATCACATATGTGTATATCCTGATCTTAGACCATAATATTAATGAGGAAGTGTAATTTTTTGGCTAATTTGAAGAGTGAAGAAATGTAGTTTGATCTGGATATATATGTACTGGTCATGAGCTTTTAACCGAGAACAGTTTTCCCAGAATTTTGACAGCCATTAATATTGGAAAAGCAAATGTAATAAGGACTTATATTGATATACATTGATTATCAGGAAGGGAAAAGAAATATTTGTTCTTCCTTTGTATTAACAACATACAAGCTATACAGAAATACATTCAATTTTTTGCGTGGATATGAAAATACATACAAGTTCACTTTCAGCCAGTAATTATCTGAATAAGATCATGTAATAAGATCCGCTTATATATCATTAGTGTTGACTCTTTTTAAAGACGACTTTGTAATTCGATTTGGATTTAGTCTGTCTTGTTTTATAAAAATAATATTATGACAGTTCAATCTTTAAACATGAATAATGTCTTTGTCCGCTGGAGCATTGTATGTTTATGGAAACCAGTAGTACTTTTCTGTCTCAGTCTTTATATAAAATATATGCTGCCACTTTTCATTGCCTTGAAATAACGATACACTTTACTAACTTTTAAGTTATAATATGCACACATGAACCAAAGCAAAACAACGCTAATAAAAAAAAAAACATATTATTAAATATATGGTTCTTTCTAAGCCAAAAAAAAAAAAAAAAAACACACAACACTGAATCTGAATCTGATGACTATCTCTGACATATATTCCCCTACTTATCTCTCCCTGAACTCAGGTGAAATTGTTAATTTTTTTTAAGAAAATTTATTGAAAAAGATATAGTATTTCTCTTTCAAATACGAATGTGCAACTCCAATAAATGCTACAAAGAAAAAGAAAAAGAAAATAAACTGATTAATTTCCGTGTAGAAACGTGACTGCTTAAAAATGAAAATACTTCTACTCACTATTATTTCTACTTTATGCAATTTAAAGAATCTTTAGTTGTAACTGACATTTTAAGTTTAAAAACTATAGTATGCAAGAGCTTTACACTGTATTAACTTTTTGCTTTTTAATATTGTTGTTAAGAGCTTTACACTGTTTATAGTTTGAACTAAAATTTCAAACACCTTTTTATGCTAGTTAAGCTTGTTTTTGGTTCACAGTTTAAATAAAAAAAGTTTTAATTCAAACTAATTTTGTAGTAAAATTTTTACTCCCAGAACTTAAATTGCTAGTGTTTTCGGTTCGTGGCCAGTTCAAACAGAGGATTCAAACTCATTATTCTTTTCCCTTTTGCAGGCAGCTAAGAAAACAGGTGTGGTGGGCGTTGGGTGGAAAGTATCCAAATCCAGCCCATGTAGTTTGGACCTTACAGAAGAGAGAAAAGCTCATCAAATAGCCCAGTTGATACTCAACTTGAAGCACCAACGGTGACTGGATCAAATCATCAACCTTGTTCTTTAGAAGAGGATATAGTGCAAATTTGGTCTAGTTATTCGTCTTCATTTTCCTAAGTAATGTTTGAGGCACCAAATCACATGACAATTGACAATACAATATAATATATTTACTAAACAATAAATTAATTATGCATATTTCATTCAATTAATTGCATGTATTAATAAGACTATTGTCCACGTGATCATTTAATGTCTAAAATTGATCAATATTTTGGTACTTGTATTTATTATTCTGTACGAATTCATGAAGTTAAAGTTTGATAAGAAAGTGACGAAAACTTTTACGTTTTGGTAAAAATATTTGTCAATCTGTTGATTGAACTAACCAAAAAATTAAGAAGATTAGGGAAATTATCTTGCACTCTAAACACCATTCCCTACTTCCAACCAAAGATGAAAATATCAATATCAGTTGAGATATATGTACTTCAAATTTTGCAGAAAATTTTTAAAAAATATCAATATAGGTAAAAATTTCGATAAAGATTATAGAAATTATTGAAATTTTATAACTGATATATCTATAATACTTTAAGATACAATAAACATAAAAAACATAAACTTCATATATATTAGATTTTTCAAAATAATAAAAAAGTTCTGTGAAGCTCAAACATGTTAGGATTCTATATTGTTTCAAACAATATTGCTACCACGACATGTTATTTGAGTAGTACTTAATATAGTTATAAATATGCCACAAGTAGGTTTGTTGACTGTATTTTCATAGATGGAAAATTGTGAATTCTCCCAATTGCTTACAGGATATGATAGTGGTATGCTAATTGAATTATCATCGTTTTCTTGGTTGGAAAGGCTTAATATTGTTGCAGAGTTAATATGCACAGGATGAATATCCATCTATTAAAAGTATAAAATACCATTAGATTATTAAAAGAAAAAAACTTTTTAAATTTTGTAATTTCTAATATTACCTAAATTTTATCAAAATTTCATCTATAGGTACCGAAATTTTGGATAAAATTCACTACAGGCTTTCGATATCAATATTTTCATCGAAATTTATAGATATTTTCAATATTTTGCCGAAACTGATAATACAATAAAAAGATATTTAGTACCTCAAAATTTTCGCTGAAATTTTAGAATTTTTGCCAAAATTTCTTAATCTATGCAAACGTACAGGTATGATTGATAAGTATTGAGTAGTGCCATTGGAAGAACTAGCTATGATTTATTACTTAAATAAAAAAGTTTTAAGACGTTTGGATCATTAATTTGAACTTACAAATTTTGAATTAAAAATATTATAGTAATTGAAATGAGAATATATTGTAGCAAAACCAGATCGAATTGGTATTTCTGACCACTCTTTTTGTCATTTTCATTTTTTTAGGGTAAAAAGGGAGTTTGTGAATTGTTAAAGACCAAACAGGTTGACAGTGGCTTGAATATCGCCTTTCTTAACACGGAGGGGGCAGAATCATATTACAACTTTAGTAAATCATACAAAAGAAATAAAAGCTTCCTAAAGTCATTTTTAGACAAGACACAGCACACAGCTCAATGATTTGAAATCATATTAGACCAAGATATAAAAAGCCTTGCAATGGAAAAACCTTTTTTTTTTTTTTCACTTCATATATACAATTACCACCACTATTTTTTTTTAAATTTAAGTGGCAGTTACTTTGCAGATGTAAAAGTCCCATCTCATACGTCACTAATCCCAATAATCTGATTGGATTGAATTGCACGTGTGCGTGTGTGTACATATTCATCGGTCAAAGTTTTGTTTGTCTTTTGCAAACCCCACGAAAAAAAATAAATAATAACAATTGGGTCCCTAATCCTGCTTAATTTTCCTGTAATGTATGCTGAATCCACCATTAAATTTCCTTTACGATCTGCCTTCTTAAAATTTTCCAAGGTTTCCTTTACTTTTTGTCGTTCTTTTATCTAAATTAATGCCTAAGTTTTTCATTAAAGAAAGGGCCAATAAATTAGATTGTAACTTTAACCTATTTCAACCGCATTGTGCCTTTTAAGAGAAAAAGAAGAATTTGTGACAGTTTTTCAAACCCATATTTAGCATGCAATTTCATGTCTTTAAGAAGAAAACCAAAGAAGTACCAAACCCTTATTTTGAATATTTTCAATTTGATCCCTCTAACGTTATAACTCTGCATATTGATCAAAACTTTCTTGGCTTTTTTTTTTTTTTGTTGGTTCTCATTTCCTCTTTTTGGCGACAACTTTTTCTCCTTGAACTCACATTCAACTAATGATCACTAATTACTCATTTAACAAAATGGTTCTTTGGAATAATTACCTTTTTTTTTTAATTAGGGGCAACTGATGCAGTACTCCAGTGGGGAATGTACATATATTATATATAATTAAATTAATTGTTAGAAATTTTGTAATTTTCTCTTTTCTCTTCCCTTCACATCGTGATTAATTGTTTAATGTCAAAGACAGAGCTGGAATGGACAAAGTGTGAAAGTGGTTTCAAGCCGCTTGACCAAACTATATATATTGTTATATAGAATAATTTTTTTGTGCCACTGTCATGGGCTCGTAGAACGTGGAATTGAATACTTCAATGTGGCTTGACAAAGGATATTTATTCTCCCCTTCTTTTTTCAAGTTTTTTAATTTTTCTTATTCAAAGTACAATAAGATACTTCAAGACTACATATGGGCAATTGTCTTCATGTGGGGATACCCAGGTAGTATAGATAAAAGTGAGAGTGGTCCCTCACAGTGCAAGGAGACAGATTAGTTTTTTAACGATATAATTTATAATTTCTTATATTAAAAATTTATAACAGATGACGTAAAACTGTTTTTAGTATATCAAATTGGTAAAAAATTAACCTATTAATTAAAATAACAGTATCTATTGGTAAGATCAAACGGTTTATCCTACCATAAGTGCTGCATATTATATAATCATAAAAGTAAATTAACCAAATGTAGTCTTCTATAATCTGTATAGCTAATTAATTAACTGTATCTTATAAGGATCGATATCTGTTTGAAAAATATTTCGGTCATTCTTAATTCGTGTAATTTATTTATAACTAGACTCAATGTATATATTGATGGGTTTGAATGGCATGCAACGAAACGAGTAGTCGCAAGATTGCTATGAGAAGTACAAGTTTTGTAAAGAAGGTTGATTATTATGACGGGCATTTTTACTTCAAAACCATCCCAATGATGCTGCAATTTCTTGTCCTGTCATTCTTGGTTTTGCCAATGATGTTGTAAAATCTTGTCCTTTACTTTTTTCACTTTTGGGCGTTTTTACTCTCTCCTAATTAAACTCTTGATTCATGAACCATAATGCATTAATGGAGCTAAAAAATATTGAATCGAACTTAACAATATTTGTCTGTCTGTGTGTTTATTAACATTAATTAAAGAATTAATTTGAATGATTTTGATCTTATGAATTAGTGGAGGAAAAAAAAGAGAATGTCTTGAAAGATTCCGAGAGGTGCAATCAAGATGATATCATTCATTAATTTAGATGCAAAAAATTAGCATGAAACAATCCTTAATTCAGATAAATTAATTTCTCAATTTTCTTACAAAGAGTAGCCAAGCAATTAGCTTAACTGGTTTGATGAGATATGCAAATTAGGGGCTAACTAATATGATGCAGCCCTGTGTATCCAATCAAGGGAACATTTTGTCTACTTATACGAATACAAAATCATTGTTAATGATAATATAAAATTTAGATTAGAGTACTAATGTTAGGTGAACCTACTAATTAGAAACAAAACCCCAAGACATGTGGGGTCCATTGGGTACTCACCTCATGCCGTGTTTGCTTTTAACAACAATGATAGCATTCACCCTCCTTCATATCCCAAATCCCCGTTTCTGTAAGATATTTCAAGGCAAAAATCATCATGTCAACCTAGCTCCCTAGGGCATGTATCCCTCTGAAAGGACACATTATTAACCTTGTGGCTTAAGGATATGTTTAATCCATCTCAACCCTTATAGATATTATCAAAGAAAATACACATGCCCTTATGAGAATATTCCACGTATCACTTTTTTTTTTTGGGGGTGGGGGGGTTAATTAAGTAAATAATAGAGTTTCAAGTGAATTTAATTGTGTTATTTTATTAGTGTTGCCAATAATATAAAGTCAAAGTAAAAAAGCGCGAGTGCAATTTATTTAATAGTTTCATGCTAAGGACATGCCATGGGACCAATCATGCTTATGTTGCTTAAGATTAAGTAAAATTGATGGTTAATGAAACCAAGTCTTGGGATTCCCGCTCAAAATTTTATTTTTCTCGAACTTATCATAGTTGCGTGTACATTTCATACTTCAAATTGGCTATAATTTTTCTCTAACTGTATAGGACAAGTTCTATTAAACAAATCAAGATTAATATAATTAACAGATTCCAAGCTTCATTTTTTAGAAATGTCAAACATATATATAAATAGTTGGCGCCTCTATTATTGTCGTTGATTACCAAAAACTACATTATCATCGTTTCGAGTAAAATAAAGGGGATTAACCCGTGTGTAACGTTACTAGTGCCACTACGTGCCAAAGGAGATAGGATTAATAAAGTCTAGAACTATCTTCATAAAAAAAAAAAGAAAAAGATGCTAAATATCCCAGTATTTTATTTCTAATCAGCCACCAAGAGAGAGAGAGAGAGAGAGAGAGAGAGAGAGGTAACAGTTAAGTTTTGATTGAAGAAGAAGGAAACACCTACTTTTGACTCATGGAATTGTTGTAGTAATTTTTCCTTGGATATAAAATTAGCTAGCTAGCTAAGGCTCTCTTGGTATGTACATTGATCATCTGGGGCAAAGCTCATCATGCTAGTGATCATCAACCACACATATATGACTATGATGGTGATCATGATGATGTGATTAAGTAGTAGCTAGCTAATTAATTAGTTCCTCATCATTCTGAGGGCCAAAGCTTGAAGCTCACCCAAGTCACCATTATATGGTGTCTTTCTAGAACAAGCTTGGAAGAAATCTTCTGATGATATGCCGGTGCTTTGTATCTCCTGTGAGTTCATGATCACATCGTTGATATTGTTGTGGTCGACCGACTCAAGGGAGCTCTGAGGCGAAATGGGGTATTTCACATTATTGCAGTAATTAGGATATTGGTTTGGGAAGTTGTTAGCCGCTGAAATATTGTTGTTGACGTTGAGATTAAATCCTGGCCATTGATTCTCTAAGCTGCTTCGTGAATGATCGATGAGGTTTTGAGCTAGTTGAGCTTTTGCTTGCATCAGTTGCGCTTGCAGACATGCCACCTATGGAATTAAAACAAAAGAGAGAGAGAGAGAGAGAAATTTAAATGTTTCCCAATTGGTAGCAACATAATTATATAATTTCTTTCTATAGTTATCCTAGTTATCTTGAACAGACGTGTTAATATCTATTACTACTAAATAAAGCAGGAAATTAAGAAAAGAAAGAAAATTAAGATGGGTTGAATCTATAAATTCCAAATGTGATGAGAGTTTATTAGATAATTAGTTACAAGGGTAATTATTAGATAAAGACGCCTAAACTTCCAAAACCTAATAATGGAAATTTTCACCAAAAATTAAAAAGGGAAAAAGAAAAAACCATACTGACAATTAGCTATGTTCTAGTTTAATTAAGAAGAAAATTGTATCAAGTCCATGTGGATGATCAAAAACAAAGTTGATAATATGCAAGTAACCATAACCAAGAAGGAGGAAAAAACAACACTAACATGAAAAAAAAAAAGCTGGCGCCAAATTGATCAATTACCTGTTGTTGAAGGGCAAAAAGGTGAGCGACACAGCCATAGACGGGGTCTCTAACCCTAGCTTGAGCTTCATAGGCGATAGTGACAACAGCCTCGCATCGGTGGGGAACCGGCACGTGCAACAACAGCTTGGAGACATTGCTGGCTCCGAACACCTTGTGAATGGCGGCGAAGCTGGCGGGCCCTTGCTCGGAGCAGAAGTATGGGGCGAAGATGCAATCCGACGCGCATTTTCGCCGCAGGAACTTGCATGCCCCGCACGGAGATCCCGTTCCGCCACTACTTCCGGACGACGCCATTATATATGTGGATCAGATCACTATGTCACGCAATGTTATGGATCACTTGCAGTACTAGCTATTGGGGATATGTGAAGAAGGGAAGAGAAATAATAGAACTAGATATAGATGTAAGAAAAGGATGTGTGTGTGATAAAAATAATGTGTTAGGCACACGAGCACACTAGGAAGTGGTGCAAGAAAAAAAAAATGAAAGGGAACTATACCAACTAGTTTTTGTGTTTGGAGAGAATATGGGGGTGGTGCGCGCCTAGGCTAATATATGGGAAGTGGAGACAATATTGTTGAGGTTAAGCAAGGAGCATAAAAGTTGGGGGTTCTTATAAGGGCAAAATGTGAGCCAAAAAGTATGAGGAAGAAGAATGGGGAACTTGGAAGGCCCTTTGTGTAGGGTTCATAGGGAACATTTTCTAATGGTTCAGACCGAATTTGAATAAATGTTGTTTAATTATACACAACTGTTGTTCATGGGTTTAATTTTGAATTCTCTTCTTTTTTTTTTTTTTTCCTCTCTAATAAGTAGGGACTTTTTTGACAGGAACTTTATGATAGTGGATGTTTTAAAACCCGTAAAATTTAGTTCTTCTTCTTTTTTTCATAAAACTAGCAGTTAAAAAACAGTTACTCACTATTAGGTCTATTTTTTTGTTCTTGTTAGAAATATTGCCCAAGTAATAAGTTTGGTTTTGGGGTAGGAGGGATGGTTTCTTTTTCTACTTTCTAGTGCGTGATATATTTTCCGCCGAACGCCGCACCTGGGAACTGGTGCTATTTGTCTCCTTGTGTGGAGGGAGTTGTTTGAGTGCCCTCCATTGGTAATCGCCTACCGACAACCACTATTCATTCAGACACGTTAAGCATAGTTTGGGAAAACATTTATAATGTGCTGATCACGGCAATTTTGGATCAGTTTGCTAATTATTAATCAGTATATATTAAATTATAAAGCCAACGAATTGACGAAGATGATATTGCAAAGAACATTTTCTTTGTTTATTAGGCAAGTATCCCACCTGATGGTCCAAACCCATCTTGAAGGGGTTCTCAAATTGATTAAACAATTTAGTTAATTTTTGACGATTTTGCAGCACCCCCATTAGTTGCAAAAGCTTAAACATGGGATTAGATAAAGTAATGAAGCTAGTTGATCTTCTAAATTTTCTAGATTAAGAGGAACTTTTAGTTTTATTAATGTAGGAAAGTTAAGGTGGAGGACTCCATTTATAATATAACATATGACAAAGGATAAACAACTTAAAAGGTGGCAACAAAATCAAGCTACTTTTAAATGAGTCCTTCATTTTCACAAAGCAATAACATCAACCCAATATTGCATTTGATATGAAAATATTTGTACCCGTTTCACCAGTGACCTCAACAAGAAGCATAATAAGATTTTAAAGTCCAGAGAATCGTATAAAATTATATCAATGGCCGTTGCCTCTAATCAATTGTCTTTCTGAGATTGTAGTCTTTTAATTCCAACTTGGCTACTGACGTAGCACCAACATAATCTGCGCTCGTTCTCGTTGTGTGGAAGTACTTTTATTTTGGGATTCTTGCTACACACCTTTCTCTGTCAACGTTGATTTGTTTCCTAAGATGGGACCAGTTTATATTTAGAGTGATGCCTTATATTGCATGGTCATTCACATTGTTTGTCATGTTTATTGGTTGAATAAAATTTTTCTTTAAAAAAAAAATGAACTCTTTGCTCTAACAGTAATTACATAGTGATATTCATGTAATTGATAACATTTTGTAAATGGTTCAAGTTTGACTGAGATTTGTGCTACTGCTTGGGAAGTTCTTTCAGGTGAGACTTTATTAAAAGGGGGTTCTGGAAGAAACATGGATGAAAATCTTTCCACGTCCTATAGAAGAGATATAAAAAAGAAATACAGAAGGTAACGTAGAAATAAGAAGAAGACAGAGAAACTAAAACTGAACGAGGGAGGTCGTCGCCCTAACAAAGGAGAATGGCTGTTTGCAACAAAAAGTTACATTCCATGTCATGGTTCTTATAAGCTAAGCAGCGCCACTAAAGGTACAAAGCTTCCTCGCCAACGCCGTGCATGAATGCCATCAAACAAATTACAGGGCAATGTTATTACTATACTACAACAGACTTCCCATTTCCCCCATGACATAAGCTTTGCATTTATTTTGAAGTCAATCTCCACGATCCTATGAAAGCTGGCAACAAAACCCTTTAAAAAAATTAAAGAACAAAAAGACATTATTTCTCTCACTTCTTTTCTCTAATATAAAAAGGATCAGCATTGTTCTCACACGCCCATCTGATACTTTGAGAGAAATCAATTGAAACCATAGGTAAACAACAAAGGAATCTAGCCTATGCTCTCGTCCACTAAGCATCTAGAGAGCCTCTGTCAGAGCGGCTCAAGTCATTTTTGTAACTCCACTTATAAATATAATTACAACTTTACCATGGACTACGGGGTAGAGTCCTAATAGACCATGCTCTTGTTGTTATGCCACTACTACCAGTGGTACAATATTCCTACTTAAACCAAACATCCAATAACATTGGACCATCGGTGAATTTTACCCACCTTTGGCTACTGGAACCGTTAAACTATCAGAAGCTTTCATTTTCTTATAATGGAACATTAGTTTCATGACTTGCAATTGACCGAAAGTATCTTATTCTTATAAAAAATGGCAAAGCTAATTGTCACTTTCAATTTCAACCTGCTGACTGTGTTTGTCACATGAGATCTCCACTAAATAGGGATTAAAAAGGGGAAAGACCCCGGAGAAGCCACATAGAGTATGACATGTGTGCATCCAAAATCAAAAGCATTGTCTAGTCAAAGTATAGATTTAAAAAGAGAAGTTATGTATGGAAATGCCACTGACTAGATCTTTTATATTTTGTTCATTGACATAAATCTTATTTGATTTGATCAGGTCAAACCGGCCAGACGACTGCACGAATAAAGGGCTTCCCAAATCCTTCCAGATTTTTTTTTTTTTATTTGGAGCTCTTTTTCCCCTCACATTGAAAATTACAGAGGTCCTAAATTGACTCAAGCTAGTTTGTAGTTAAGGTTAGTTTATAATGAAGCCAAGGAATGGTAATAAACTTCAGTAACCATGCAAAGAAGAGAGACTAGAATCTAGATCATGCTTGTCTCTGAGGTTGATTTACATTAGGACAAATCCTTATGGTAACATAGCAAGAGAGTAAGAAGCAAAAGGAAGCATATATTGAAAGTGACATGCAAACATAGAAATGCATTCCTCAAGTGAAAGTAGTTGACAATGTTACTTTCCATGATTAGATTCTTTCCTTTACATAGGGATAAGCAGCAGCTGAAAGATTCCAGCAAAGCCCCAAAACGAGATCTTATCCAGATTTGTGAAATGCAATGGAGGAATACAATTTGAACTCCGGAATACAAAAACCCAAAGTACATCATCAACAAAATACCGAACATCCATTTTTAGCTTCCTCCTTACCTCTTGTGATGAAACCGCACCTTCAAGAAGAACTGCATTTTAACCTGTGCACGTAATACATTTGAATTTTGTTTTTTATATCACAAACGCATAAGCCACCACAATCGAGAATGTCAATGATTTCTTATTCATGCTTTCCTTTATACATCAATAATTTGCGCTTAAGCTTGATAAATGTTAATTTGTTAGTTAATGGTAATTTCATAGACCTATGGAAAATGTCACTAATCCAGTGTAGCAAAGAATAATTAAGCAAGCAAACAAGAATTATAATTGGGACTTACTTGGAGAAGTATTATGAACAACGTACTCGTTGTACATCAGCTCAGAGGCCCTGACATTGGATCCCACTGTTTTCCCAGCGGGAACAACAACATCATCCCTCCATGTAACATATTCGGACTTCTGAGGCACCTTCTCGCCGAGTCCTTTCATGGAGTGCTTTTCTTTTAGAGGTTTATTCATGTAGTGAACGATAGCAGGACTGCAAACATCAGAAGGCCAAAACAAAGAAAGAAACTAGAAGTTTGGTGCATTGCTATGAGCTGAAATTCCTCTCATAAACCAGATTAACGACAAATGATATCCTTTTACCTTTTACCTTTTACCTTTTACTTTTTTTTTTTTTTTTTTCTCTATGGGAAGCATAAAAAACATATATGTGTATATATATATATATATATAGGATGTGAGGTTACAAGTATCAAAACATAAGCTTAAGCGAATTTATGCATGCAACAAAAATATCAAATTGTATAGAAAGGCAAAAGAAAAAGTTATGATAAACTCACAGAAATACACATGCAAAAAAAAAAAAAAACAAATAAAGTTCAAGTTCACCTCAGCCTTTTTGAGCTCGTAGACCTCTCCCCATGCCACTTCACTTAGAAGCATTAGACCTACAGGATTTTTCTTATCAGCATAGCAATACTGGGCACTCTTATTGACAAGATCAGCAAAATAAATTCCCTTGCCAAACTGTAAATCAAAAACAAAAATGACAAAAGTAGAGTACGCACCACAGAAAAAACAGATGGTGCATTTAAACTCAACACATGCATAGAGAGGACAGGAGAGGACAAGCAACAACGAGTAAGAAACAAAACCATATAACCGGTAGCTGGAGCTTCAGGAGGGGCTATTCTCAGTCCCTGACTAAGGATGCCCACAAAGTTTGTCAACCAAGAACCTGCAAGGAAAATAAATTATTGTTTATTTCAACCTTTAGAGTAAATCGCAAACTCCTCACTTTTCTTTTACATATAATTTTTGCAAGCAAATTACCATGCCAAAGGAGCATTCTATTGCCAAGCCTTTGTCTATAGGGACTGAACTTATCATACTCCCCTCCCCTTTCAAGTGAAAAGACTTCTTCAAGTTCAAGACTCCAATCCTGTTGTTACAAGGTTCCGAAAATATATATAGAAAATTAGAACAATAAAAATCATAAAATCCAAATTCTCGGCAATCGAGAGGATTCTAAAAAAAATCCACCGTGTGAGTAGGAGCATGCATAGTGAACAGATATTTCTCAATCAATTGGTAATCTTTGCTGTCACGGGGAAGTGGAACAATATCACATCTGAGCTTCTTGTACTTATCATCAAGTGAGTCATCATTATCAACATCAAAACCAACTAATCTCGAAGCAATCTCAATGTCTTGGAGAGCTTCTAACATTTTCACCTGCCAGGGTAAGTACAGAAAGAACGTCTTAAGCAGGCAAAGGATATATATGAATAGACGAGTTAGTGTTCGATCGCTATTTAAGTCCATCCATATTCAAATTTCCCATCTTCCGCATAACCTTGACTTACTGTTCAAGTAATGTGCAAACAAACTTGTAAACTTGCCTCCCAAAGGTTTTTTTCTTCCCCTTTTAAGTTGACTGTTAATGTATAATAAATGAAAAAGGAACCTATGAATACTAGTATGCACCTTTGACTTAAAATCGTATTCATCCCTAAGGACATGTGGATGTATGGAAGGGATCACAGTGAAAAACCGGTTCTAGCATCAACAATCAAGCTTTCTTTAATGGAAGGATCCTGAGTATTACTATTTAATAGATTCTGTATTTTGGTCAATGCCTCAAATTCTGATAAAGAAACAGAAGAATGAAAAACCTAAATAATTCATCACTTTTTGGTTTGCTAACAGGGTCTATGACTCATGCATTTGAAATATTAGAACATTGGATAAAATTGTTTTGATACGCTACCTTTTTGGATATTAGTTCTGCTCAATTTTCCAAGTGGCATTTCAGACATATTGATCTGAAATCCCATCCTGGCAACTCTGCAAAACTTATGTGCCTTAGTCTCTTATACGTATAAATAAAATAATAATCATAAGGACAAGAATGACCAATTTTTGTAAAACCTGTATGTAATTTTTGTAGAACCTGTATGTCTCGACATTGAACAGCATCTTCATCAGCTCTGCTAAAGGAGAAGCAAGTTTGCTTTCCTCCTTTGTCTGATTTTTCTTTGATACTTGTTTGTTAATCCCATAATCCTAAAACCCAAACATTGGAAATGATAATGTATATTTTAATAAATGACCACCAACATGCAA
This sequence comes from Artocarpus hirsutus, assembly GCA_946598075.1. Lineage (NCBI taxonomy): Eukaryota > Viridiplantae > Streptophyta > Magnoliopsida > Rosales > Moraceae > Artocarpus > Artocarpus hirsutus. The sequence goes on from CAMOHE010044577.1 coordinate 94,550, forward strand.
GAAAAATCTTTTGGGGGAACAAAAGGGAAAAGAAAAAAGTTATAGTCGATACAATATCCAGGGGGTAAAATCTGCCCGGTTGCTTCTGGAAATTATGCTTGTGTTCCCACGCTTCCAATGGATTCCCCGTCTTCTGAAGGAACAGGAGTTTAAATTCAGTGATGGCATCTGACTTTGACCTCTCTTCTATTTTGTTTCCACCGATTTTTTCATTCTCCACCCATTTACGATATACGTAGCAATCAGAACTTTTATCATCTTTGATTATTTGGAGGAGGAAGTAACTTTATGCAGAAAAAATAATGCAGTTAATATATTAGTGACAGCTAATAAATTAAATGAAAGTGAAAGAGAACTTAATTAGGAAATGGAACATGCCATCCTAAAGAAAGGTCAAAAGGGAGGAGAAAAAAGAGCGGCAAATATAAAAATGCACCTGTTGATACCAGTTGATAAATCAGACATGTTCAACGTCGTATTATAGATGCTTTTCCCATCCGCAAGTATGTGGCCAGAATCTTGCAAACCAGAGTATTCATTCACAGCACTTCGTCCTTTCACTCTGACGGTTACCATGCTAGATGTCTCGCCAATGGTTTCCACCTTGTACAGATAAAATGGAAGCTTCTTTTGTATTTTAAAGCATTCAACCAGACAATCCTCCCTAACGATTGGCAGTTTCATCCTCCTTTTGATAAGCTAAATTAAAGTTAAATGAAGAAAAAAAGCAGAACAAAAGTCATATTGAAGACCAGCAAGCAAGTTCAAGCATCTTCACCTTGCCTTCCTAATCTCGGCCAATTGGTCATTCGTCGATCCACTCACAACTAAACAGTTAGTATCTGCAATTGGTTTGTTAAGTGAAAGCAATTAATATTAAGTCAACCGTGCTGTACCCATGCCTCTGAACTAGTCAACTGATTTAGAATAAAAATACAGCCAAACAAGCAGAAACCTTTCTTCAGCTTGGCATTAACATCTCCACCTGCAGCCTTGATTTGCCTCTTCCATTCCTCCTGCAAAACCATCCTCAACAGAAAAAGTGAATACAAAAGATTATGAAATTACAAATGAATATATAATCTCTGCCTGTTATAGAAAATATACATAGCGACAAGAAAGAAGACCATACAATGGTTTCTTCAGCTAATCCTGAAAAGGCAACTTTCAAATCTGCCAAGCGTCCAACATTAGATGATTGAGATTCACCATTAATGGCTCGGCTTCCACAAGGACTGGTAGATGACGGTGGAGGCAGTATCTGTGCAGGTTTTCCAACCTTTTGC